>JAVQJG010228960.1:0-15671 GCA_036024015.1 Craterocephalus amniculus
CTTCGACCAATCACAATAAGCGACATTTAAAAGAGACGGGTCAACCGTCCCTTCTGAGAAACAGTTTCTGTATTAGTCTTGGCCAGACTATATGCTCGCATTATAGTCGCGATAGCCAGGCTAAGGAAAGTTAGGATCTAGAAACAAACATCTCATCATGACTGACAGACAAAACCCTCATAAATTCATAAAATTCTAAACCATGAACCTGATTAGATAAATAGGGTTTTAACACAACCCTGGATTAAGTCCTGACATGAAAAGAACTCAACCATTTTGCATGTGAGAATTGTTGAAAGCTTAGAAAATGTGTACAAGTGAAAGATGTCACTCACAATTTCCACTCACAATTACTTAATACCTCCTCAGTATTATACACAACCTTTGTGCGTTCAGTTAGGCAGCATATTAAGTCTCCCACTTGGGAGACGCTGTTTGTTGTTACAGTGAAAATATCTGCACAACTCAATGATTCTCACTGGGGATTAAATTGTGTCAGACTGGAGCACCAAAGATATGCAGCAATGATGAACATAAACAAAAGTTTAGTCAAATTCAAACTAAATACGGGGGGAAATAGTGACAGTGAACAATGTTTAAATGGAACCATTAAGCGGTGGATTGTTCAATTCCTTAGAGCTGCAACACAGGAACATAACTTGTTTTTCACTCATAAGTATGTCTAAGACTAATATCAGGATGCAGGGACTGTAGCTGACAAGTAAAAAAATGAAAACATGGAGATGAATCAATATAAAAATAAAATTAAAGTTTTGTTTTCACATATTAAGAATAATCCAAATGATCACTGCTCTGAGGATGAGGATGTTTTAACTTCCTCTGTTTGGGGTTAAAATACAAGAAACAAATACAGGTAAAAGATGCTCCTGGCACCACTCCATCTTTTTATAGTTTATCAAAAACAAGAGGCATAAATCAAAATCAATGAATTTATTATAATCTACGATTTAATAACCCACAATACAGATTTTGTGACACCACAGTGGAGTGAAAACCTGAAGTCCAGACATTTCTATGCATCATAAAATAACAGCGGATTTTTTGGCAAACATCTGCCAAAAACATTTATTCAGTTGTATTTATGCTTCTTATGCGTCCTGCTTCATGTATGTTAAAAAAAGTTGGCATTTGGTATAACTGATGCAAATAATGTCAGTCCTCTGTTTTAACAGTCCAACACAGCTTCACATAGCTAAGTGAAGGTGTTTATATCTGGTTTTTAGCAAAGTGGCTGAGTTGTAAATCAGATTATCCATTCTGAATCATGTGTTAAACTAATTAAAAAACACACTCAAAACGCTTAAAACATCCATACTGGATGGCTTTCTGCCTCTCAGCGATGTGTATTCAATGTAAAACTTATTTGGGATTATCCCTGTCCTTGAGCAGTAAAGCACGATCGGTTTTCTCAGTCGAAGCTTGACCAAATAACTAAAAAAGCTGATTAAAAGAAAAAATAAGAAATCAGATTGACAATTTACTGCTACAATGTCTCCCCTATACCTACAGTGAGTAGAGTCTCTACATGCAAGATTGATAGGGAGACAGAAAATGTCTGAGAATTTGTGTATAGTTTGTCTAAGGTACACTGTGCATAACCCTGTTAGCCATGCGAAAACAGCATGCTAATGCCCCAAGGACAACTTAGAGGGACACATGGGCTGCAGAATGAAAAAGTCAAGGTCTGGGAACACACTGTAAGACAACTGCTTCTGACTATGGGCATGCTAACAATGGGGGAGACATGAAGGATGAAGCACAGAATAATTAAAATTCTGTGGAAATATAAATATCAAAAGCGGAGCTGTCAGAACAGATTCTGGCTGCCGACAGAGAAGAAAGAAAAAAAAAAAAGGTGAGGCCATGCTGGCAATAGTTGACAATGCTGGTAGAGCTTCACATTTGGACGTGTGGAAGGAAAAGGAGGTGGTGTGTATGTGTGAATGTTTTTGTGTGGAGTAGGAGAGCTTTGTGCTGTCAAAGCTGTGGAAGCCTGGGATAGGAAAGGAAAAAAAAAAGAAAAGCACAGCCACTGCCAACAGATAATGTCACGTGGTCTTTGTGTATAGGAACAAGTGTTTCAAAGCCTGCTAATATGAATATTGTAGATAAAAGCACAGAAGGGTAGAGTGAAGAAATAATGTCCAGTGTTGTTCATTATGTGTCCTTTCCATTATGAGGAACAATAAAACCAATCACTGCTGGTTAATATAACAAGGTTTTCTAAGGTTAACACCTATCTTAATGGTGTTTACCAGACAAAACTTTGATTGGTTGATCCCTCTTTTGTTTAAAATAAATTTGAATCTCAGATGTACTTTAGACAAAATGAACAATGGTGTTTCTAATATTAAAGAAATATAAGACGGATTACTGTGATAACACTGGGGAAACATAACAGTCAGGTCTCTGAAGCTTTACAATCTCAGGCGTAATTTCAAAGCAAGACCCGGGTCAGTCAACATTTCAAAGCTTAGGTTTTGCCTTGATGTTATCACACGGAGGTCAAAACAATACCAAACAAAGGGCAGAAATGTAGGAAACCAAGAATATATATATATATATATATATATGTATATATGTATATAGTGATGATTACAACTGAACAGAAGCTGCCCTTAAAACCCTCAAATATTGAATCAATAAATTTAAACCTGTATCTGCCACAGTGAATAACTTCAAATTATGCATGGAGAAATGTATAGAACATTTTATTAGACAGCCATTTCCTCGAATGTGTTCATACATTTTATGGCCATGAACTTAATGAAAATGAAAAAAAGTGAAGTTTGTTCTTGAGTTATATCTTTGTTCAATCTATTATGAATGTGCCAACTAAAAAAGAAATAGTGCAGGGGCATGCCATAAATGCCACTTTCCATATATTTAACCCAAAGGGCTCATAGAGAGGATTCGCACTGCCCAAATAAAACAGAAAACCAGTGTAGAGAACGTAATTGAGCTGCCATAAATGCTTATCATCACTGTCAAAACACAACCAGGTGCCCCAAGTACCTAAGAGATGGCCATTTCTTCCCTGCTTTATGAAAATTAATCGTTTCACAGTCGTAGTAAATGACATGCCACATTTGTTTATGGGGCTTGGAGTGAATTGATAGTGAAGAAAACAGAAACAGGGAGAAAGGTGTAAAGCTACTGACCCCTACAAGTTGAACGCTGCATTTGCATTCATTAGATCTATCAGGCAGCCTTCCTAATTCTCTCCATCATAAATGATAGATGACTGAGGTGGCTGAATGGGCACTGAGATCACCATGAGCCACAGAATAGATATATTTTACTGATATAAATTATTCATGTGACTTTCATGCTGAAAAACAACATCTGATTGGTTCTTAAGGAGTAGCTGGGATAAAGATTATGCAAATGTTGATCACCCATAATTGAGCATAATTACATTGCATATGTTTGTGAAGCTCTCAACAGCCATTACTTCCCCTTCAAAATTTCATCTAGTACACAAGAGGGGTGACTCATTCACAGGCACCTGTTCGAGGGACAAGAGGGCGGAGAGAGGCAGAAATGTGGTGGATGACATCTTTGTCCAGGTCACTACAGGAGGTAGCAGCAAAATGCAAGGAAGAAATGAACTTATCATAGGATCTCATATGGTTTTTACCCCCCCCCCCCCGAAAACAAATCATGAATGTTTCAGAAGGGTGGGTTTGGTGTTCCCTGATGTGCTGCTCTGGTTATTTGTCCTGTCAACTGTCATTCGTCCAGCCAAGGCTGCATTTCAAAAGCAGGTTGCAGCCAGGCTGTCAAGTTCAACATGACGCAACAGTGTGGCAGCAACTCAATTACCACGATACCAGCCATAATCAACAGGGCTGCAGGGAATATCGGCATCTGTTCAGCACAGGCGGACATGGCGGCACAGAATATCCCATACAGGTTCCAGCAATTACACCACATGCTTATGCTACGTGGTTCATTAAGACAGTGGTTTGAGAAGGAGAGACCGATAGAGGGAACTGCATGACATAATTCTAAACAGCTACACGCTAATGTTGCACCAGTGCCTCCTCCCTTGTTACTAAAGAGGGATGTTGTTTACTCACTTGCCAAACGCGTCTCCCATACCAAAACGAACAAAACAAGAACAATACCAGTTTGTAACTTGCTTCGACCTCGCTGCCTCCGTTACAATATAATCAATAGGCTCAGTATGGAAAAAAAAAAAAACAATGACACCAAGTCTCAAAATAGCACTAAACAATGACACTAAGCCTGAGCTGTTGAATCCCAAAGCACATAGAGTGAAACATGGCCTGAGGAGACAAAACACTGAATAAAAACACAGCGCCAATCAATCCCTGCTCTTCCAATTCAGACAGAGCCGATGATCCATACTACTCTTTAACACTTACGGAAGAATAAAGAATGAGATAAGAGCCGACAAGGTCACACATTTAACATTTGGCAAAGTCACATAAATTGGCAAGTGAAATGAAAACCCATGGTTCATATGGTTAATACTAACATACAAAAAAAAGGAGCGTGCAATCATTGAATTTTTCACAAAATGGCACAGTTCTCCCATTGAAAATGCTAATAAGCCATTCTTTGAAGTGCCCTTATTTGCATTACAAACAGTGTGCCCAAACTCTGAGAAAGACAGAGTGGAGGCAAGAGAGAGAAAACCAAGTCTGCTCTCCATCTATCAGGCATATTCGAGTCATTTCCACAGAACTGCAATGCAAGAAACCTCTACAAACAGACTTGCTCTTTTTATTCAGTAGCACAATCTGATACTGGCTCTGATCATGAAATGACAGATTCCCCAAAGAAAATAAATAGAGTAAAAACATTGTTGCCCCATTGCTCTACCTCAAAGTTCCCAAAAACAATCTTTTTTTTTCTCTGTAAAATGTGTAACTCCCAAAAGAAAAAAAAAGTAATGCTTTCAGAATCATGAAGACAAGACAAGGCAGGGAGTTGAAAAGGGATGGGTCCCAAGACAAAATGAATTCAAACTGCTGTCTAACTAGGCTATCTACAAGCCCGAGGAGATTTATGATTTTATCATTAGGGTATGCTGGATACATTTAATATACATAGCCTGTCTGCTGTGATACAGCAGTGCTTTGGCTGTCGAAAGCGTGAGAGATAAAAAATGCAGGTTTCATGCCACAGCGGATCTGTGATGAAAAGCTTCTTGCACCCAAATACATGTTCTTTCTCTGCTCTTTTGGGCGGATACCTGATAATCAAAAGAAGTAGAACACCTCTGGAACAAGACACACTATTGCTGCCCTTATTTTTGATCAAAACAGAAAAGAAAGAAAACAGTGGCATGTAATTGAGGCAAACTCATATGAGAAGTAAAAGAATTCACATATGAGAAGTAAAAGAAATTTTTAAATGGAAAACAATTTACAGCCCATTGACTGCTTAGACAAATGATGGGCCAGGTGCATGAAAAGTAGAGTAACACAGGTTTTTTTGTATTTGCTGTAAAATTGTCTGCATTTTGGCAACAGTTTCAAATAATGTTGGGGAGTTGCGTACTCAAAGAATGATGTGCTTTTTGTGCCAAAATATTCAAGCCAAAATTAATATGCAAAGTTTGAGAGCGAGCCTGCATTTTATTCATTCCATTTTCAACCTCAATCCTTTGTACCGCAGACAAGCTTTTAAGTATTTACAATGGCACAGCTGCTTTTGTTGAATGGGGAAAAAATATTTTCAGTTATCATGTCCATATGAAAGAGTCATTCGCATTCTAGAGGGTCCAGCCAGAAAACAGAAAAATGATCTGTCTGAAGGGCCTGGCATTCCTCTTTCAATCAGAGATGAAGACATAACATTTTAAGTAGAGCAGGGAGGTCAACCCAGACCACCTGTCACAGCCGAGCAAATCGCTCAAGAGAGTTCAGACCAATCCACCACATGTTTGCCAAAGCATTCACATTATACCATCAAATACATGACTGACAACTAAGATACACTAAAAGCATTTTAAAATGTACTTACAAGCATTAACAGTTGTATAAGTGTTAGGCTCCACAATGACAAGAGGTTTCATTTCTCTATGAAAGAGAACACCCTTATAACTCATATGTACAACCACATTTTTGGAGACATGTTTGTTAGAGTCAATTGGTTGGGTGAATGGCTTTCTCTAAAGTGCTGCTGCAGAGGACTTTCTCATGCAGGGATAATCAGGTGGCCCTTCAATGATTCAGAGAGCAGCATGAAGAGAGGCAGCCAGGGGCTCAAGTTCTTTTGGGCTTTTAAAAACTTTAATTTAACTAAATCAAGATTTAGAACAGCACAACACTCATGATCCCCACCGCATCAACCTGCTCTGCCTAAAAAGTAGCTACACACAAAGTCAATGAAGTTACTGATAAGAAGGCACAACATGCACCTCTGGGAGGAATGTGAGATTTAGCCATCTGCCGAGTACGGTGCCAGACATGAAGGCATTACAAGACAAACTCTGGGGGGTTTGGCAAAAGGATGGTCAGAGAAATTTTCCTCATGATCCATGCTGCTTTGAGATTGTGTTGATGTTGATCTTTGGATTAGTTTGTAAATCTTTTTAAAGTTGCTGTACTTGATTAATGCACTAATGACAGCAGTGAACATTCAAGGGTTGAAATGTGATCAAATGCTGCTCTGAAATGGAAGGAGAAAAAAAGATCTCCTGATGAATAACCTACAAACATTGCCTTTTTTTATATAAGTGCACCAGTTTTAAAAAAAAATAAATTTCATTTTCAAAGTCCAATGCTGTTTTTGTAATTGAGAATTTCCCATTCTTTGAAAATGATTGTATGTACTGGGACACATATTGAACCAGCTGACATTTCCAGGTTGAAAAATTAAAAAAAGACTGAAAACTGATTGTAACCATTTCCGTGCAGGAATTTTTGTGTTCCACAAGTAAAATAATGAAAGCCGAGCACCAATTAATCAGGCACTTGTTTACCATTCTCATGGCTCTCTGTGTTCATTAGTCTGTTGAAGCTGCACTCTGTGGGGCTGGAGACGTGCACAGGAGAGGAGATCCATCTGCACGCTGTGGGTGACATCCAGAGATTTACGAGCCAAAGCGTGCCACGCGCCATGTTCCCTCGTCTCCGTAAGACAATAAACACTTCATTATGATTTTAAATCGCCCTTTTGTTTCTGGTTACAAACACAAAGAAGCTTTACTAGAAACAGAAACTGGTTCTGTCACACCCTCAGCACCACTGTCCAAACAGCCAACACAAGATCTCTATATATACAGAACCAGTCCAAAGTTTTCATTAGATTTAATGGGAAAGTTTGGCTAGATGTTTGTGTATAATGCAGAGGGTGTGTAGTTATTTCTTCACAAACAGCTGGAAGGAAAATCCAGCCGTGGATCAGACTGTAATTTATCATTTATTTACCAAATTAATGAGCAATCAGTATTTTGTCTTGCTACACGATACTAATTTTACCACAAATCTTTAAATAAAACCAAAAACATAACAACCTAAGCAGTAAAAAACAGGACAAAAGATATTGACAAAAATACATAATATCCTTTGAAATCTAAACAACTGCTGAGAAAGACGTGATGAATTAAAAATGTGATGAATGGGACTCAAATGGATGTTCCTTTTCTTGAGAGCAGATGAGAAAATGCTCTTTTCTTGTCAGCAGGCCAGCTGCATTGATGATCATTTTCCACAGCTCATTTCCCCACTTATTCATCAGATGAGCACAAAGGAGCAACAGAAGGTGTGAATTATCAAAGACGAGTAAAGAAGTGCAGCGAAACGGGGGCCAGCCAAAACAGCTACCTCACTCATACGCGAGGATCCCTATTTGTCTCTCAGAACAGGACATTTTCGTCGGATTACGCAGAGTTTAGTGTGGGCTTGATTCTGTGTGTGAATAATGAATAATTCACATTGGAGGTGAGTGGGATCAGTTTCTCGCTTGCATGGGGGAGATTAGCCACTGGTGGCCCCTGACAGATGGAGGCCTTACAGCGTAATACAACAGAGACCAAAGAGAAGATCAGTTGTTACCTCATTACACACTTCATAGACTTTTTTCCAACTTCCAATGTTACCTCTTCTGATTGGGAAAACCAAAGTGAGTCAAAGGCAGGAGAGAAACGTCACTCTTCCGGAATATGAATTCACCTCCAAGCTTTCAGTGGAGTAACATCAGTGGTCTGTAATGAATATGATTATTTTTTGTCTATTCTTGTCATCATGTCTTTCTTTAAGGTTACAATGAGCCTGACCAAAAACAAATATTTACAAAAAAACTATTTTGTTCTTTATTTTTATGCTCTTCTAACTTGGCTGTGCCCAGTTTTCATCTGGATGCTGTGAATATAAACGTGTGAAAACCCTGCCTGCTTCATCTCCTATTAAGCAGTTGCTTTGGTCAGCTTTAAAAAGAAAGTAATTTACTTGGTGAGTCAGTGAGAAAATTGTATTTTTTTCCCTTCATTTTGTTCAGACTTAACTCATCTTTTACAAACAATCAGGTTAAGAAATATTTATTGACTCTTCCTTGTTTCAGCATTTTTGGTTGTTTTCACATACTGGTCATTAAATAGAAGATATTAGTGATGGTGTGGCCTGTTGTGTCTCTCCTTCCCCACTATACAACAAAGCATCTACAAGTGTGCAAACACTCCCATATTATCACCCAGCCATCATGTCTGCATCTTCCTCTTTGTATATTTTTGATTAGGTTTGCTTTTGCTTGAATACTCAGAAAACGTTTGAATGGAAAGATTTTACATGCCAGTTTGGTTTGTTATACAGTCTTTGTTAAAAAAAAGAGCGATTGACAGAAAACATGATAGCTTGTTCATATTAAACTATGAGACTGGATGTGCTGGGAAGAACTCCCTTGCTTTGACAGAGTAACATTTACTACTGTGACACCCTGAGGGGATTCAGCTAAACTGAAAAGGACAGTAAGCCTTTTGTTACTGTCTCATCAATAGAAGTGGGACATATCTCACAGGCATATAAGTTGCATCAAGGGACAAAAATGCCTGATCCGGCAGACGACATAGCCCATAGCTGTAGAGTGGTGTGTACAAGATCCTAACACTAAGAATTGTGCTATATTTCTGCTTAAACTTGACTGAAACTGTTAGAGTTTAAAGATATAGTGTTGCCATATGAAAATATTTCGATTCTAAAGTCAAACAAGTTCAGATAAGAACAGAATGTAAGCGCCTAGTTGTAGCAACACTAATGGTCCTACACCTATGAAGCATTTGTCTCTCAGATTTCAGTGGCATAAAGACAACAGCAGCCAAAAGTCAGACAGCCGATTCACTGAAAATTTGAGCACCCAAATCAAACTAGCATGATTTCTGGTTAGTCAACAAAACAAGAATCCTGTAGTGGTCGAGAGACAGAAAAACACAGAAAAAAAAGCAACAGGATTCATTTATTGAATTATTTCACTTTCAGTCATGAAGAAAGAGGAACCAGGCAGGGTACTCCAAATACACTCCAAAACACATTTTAAGTGTTTCTGCAATTTCAGTGTAGCGTTTACTGCCTCGCAATAAAACTAATGAAAATCCTTTCAAGACACAACTGAAAGATGTAGTGAGAACAGAAAATACTGATGAAGCGCATCAATCGGCAGGCATCTGCAGTTCTCTCTGAACCTGCGAGTGAACTGTTAATGACCTCAAAGTGATGACAGTGGGTAAGCAGAAAAACAATGTGCCTGCATTCATTGTTTACCTGCCTGTCGTTTTTCTGCCATGTCAGGATGTGAGCTACCACTAGAGGCCTGACTGACAAAGGCCCTGCAGGATGGAGGGTACAGGCAGGTTAGGCTGAAGGATGGATGTCCAATCCATCAAGGCGGCCCTTGCAGGTGGGCTGAGAGGCCGACATGAAGTGGTGAGGGAAAGGTGGCCAGTAAGGAGTCAGCACTCTTTGACTACACCAGATCCATCATCCAGACAAGAGCAGCCTAGAATCTGTCTGTGCGGTGACAGCAGGCAGAATGGCTTCTTCCACTCTGAGCAAAGAGCAAAGTGCTGACCAGGAGAAAAAGCCTGTAGTCAAGGCTGCCAATCAACACCACAACATTTTAGAGGATTGGAAGAATTAAAACAATCAAATATAGAGGCTTGAGAGTAAGACTGTGCAGTGCTGGATAAAGGAGGGCATTTTATGAGACTAAAAATCAGGGAATGAAAACAACTGTAAACCAATTTTAATTATTTATGCCAATACACAAACAAACAGTAAAACACAGCACAGTTGTTCAAATCATGATTTCAGGGCTGTCAAACATGTTATTGCAACTTCCTTTTAACTGTTATTTTTTTGTGACGCACCATTAGCGCATCCACTGTTGGTGTATTTTTAGCAAGAGATATGGAAAGAAACGGACCCATACTGAATATTTTACACGGACAGTTTACCTTTGAAGTTCTGCTGGATGGACGAGACTCAGGTTTTATATCAACTAAGTTCTCCAGATAATGCAGGACATGGCCCTTCACTAAACTCTCTCAGCTGCAGAACAACCCTGTCCATGATAAAACATGTCCACACTCCCGGTCTGCAGGGCCACAGTGCAAAAAATACACAATACAGCGCTTCTTTGTGCTACAATGAAATGTTTAAGGTTCATTATACAGTGCAGGTAAAAACCTCTTACCAGTTCAGGTGGATGATGACCACCAGGAGTTAAATTGCTATTATGAATAGCTGTACAGAAACATACCTAATCCAGAAGCACAAGATGGCACTTGACAAAGCCACCGAAGCAGTGAAGTGTAAACCTCTGTAAACAGCTGTCTTTATTTTCCTTTCCTAACCTTATTGGTCAGGAGCAAAGTCTTGTCATCAGCTGTTTTCAGAGTAATCTGCAAGCGTCTAATCTCTGCACAACATATGTAAAGTGACCGTACAGCACTTCCCACAAGCACTTCATCTCTTTAAGTGCTCTGCTTTTTTGGCTGTGGAGGTGGATATGTTTCCAAACATGCATTGAATGCTAAACACACAGAGACTCTAAGGTCAAGTTGTGGAGAAGATCCATTATGACATCAGCTAGTTAAAGTCAAGCCCTGAGCACTGATCTTCCATGGCAGAGGGCACCTCAGAAGGTTAGTTTAGGAGCACTCTACACATTAAGGCAACAGCAGGAATACTGGATCATAATAGTTCTTATCTGCATGCAGCTCCTGTTATCCATCAAAACCCAAAACCTTCACCAGCTGTTTCACAATATTCCAATTAAAAGAGTAACTGAGAATGGATGCTTACATAAAATGTCAGCTGTCTCAGCTGATACACATGTATTTTTTAGGCAATCCTGTTCTGCAGAAGAATATAGACCATGGAGAACAAAAACATAATTGCATCACTCCAACATTACAGGCGGCAGAAAAAGGAAGCCTAGAGTCATAAAACTCATTAAAAAAAGAAGGGAGAAGAAAATTGGAGAATGAAGTCATCTTTTATAAATGACGCAAGGGGATGGAGCGCTCACAAACAGGGATTACCTTCTGCGCCGTCACTGTGGAGTGATGGCAGGAGAGATGTGCTTTCATTTTGCAATGCGGAGGGGAGGCATGGATGAGACGGCCTCTGGAATGCTGCTCATGTTTTTCAGACAAGGATACAAGTCGCACACTTTACCCATTGACAAAACAAATAACCAAAGCCATCCTAACATACTCCCATATCCAGTAACAGAAAAACCTGCCCGCTTGCCACGTTCTCAAATTCAGTGTAAATAATGCATGTTGTTTCGCAAAAGACATACTACATAAAAAAGTGGACTGAGCCAAAGAACAACAACAAAAAGAACTACACAAAGAGGAGGATGCCGCTGGAAAAGATATTTGATGAAAGTTGGTAAGAGCAGGCTAATGGAATATTGTCAGTCATAGCTGTCAAGTTCAATTTTTACTGAAATCGCACTAGAAAACATAAGGTCTAGTGTGTATGTCCTCCAATGTGTGTTTAACAAGTGTGTGTAATCTGAATCACAGTTTTAGCCAATCTAAATCAGAAGATCCAGTCATGCTGCAGCTATTATTTAGTAATGAGGGCACATGTCATTCAATGTGCAATATTTTGTAGATTGGAAAACTTTGAAAAGCAGGCACCTTGCCGCTATAGTAAGATTAGCAGAAATAGTATGACAGAACCACGGTCACTACTGGAAGTTTAACCAATGTTGTTGGCAACTTACGCAGCAAAAAAACGCTCAAATGCCAACATTCCCAATGATAATGCCAGATTTCTAAATAAATTTTAACATTTATAAAGGTTGTAATGGTCATTTTTAAAACTGCCAAATTCAGGCTGGCAACAAATGCAGCTGGTATGCTGACTTGACAGACAACTTTCTGTCAGTTGTACAAAATTCATCAACTTTGTGTCTGGTTGAACGCCACAGTGTTTAAAAAAAAAATCACAATTTTGCTTTGGCATTAGATCCTGCTTTTCACATCAATTGCCCAGATTGCTGCATTAAATAAATACAGTAATAGCTAAACTTTCCTGCTCAAGTTTTCACTGCCATTATTCAGAAAAACTCTTTTAAAATATGTATTTTTTTCATTTTTAAAACCATGTTTGTAATAATGAATGGGGAAAAACTAACTGAATACTAATTGCTAACTGCTCACTTTACCTATTAATGTTGTTAGATTTTCTTGTGTCGAACTCTTTTTATTCAGAACACATATTAGCACTGTCAAGTTTCTTTTTTCTTTTTTACTATTGCAATCAGTACTGGAAGTTAAATGAAATGCTTGAAAGGGGAACTCTTTTTTGTGGGACTGTCTGAAGTACTTTGGAGTAGGTAACGCCTTACCTGAAGCTAAGCAGAGCTCACTTAAAATGTTTCCTTATCTTAGAGCAAAGCTAAAGCTAATATTTCTACATCTAAAATAAGCTATAAAATGTCATAGCAGTAAGTCTGAGAGGTACGCGGCGGATTCCTGCACCTTGTCGCATCAGGCAGTTTCATGTCTCATGTCACACAGTGTTGCAACCTAGACCATGTTACAAAGTGCATTCTCTGCTTGAAAGAATAAAATAAAGTAAACAACTATAAATAAACAATGTTACAGCAGTTCTTTCTTGAACTTCTGTTAAAAAGGTTTGAGGATTGAGATGTTCTGCATGGTGGAAAATTTGCTGTACTCACAACTCTCTACAATGTTGCATTTAGTTGGTTTAGTCTGGTTTATCAGTTAGGATATCTTTATTGATTCTCTAAACTGGGCACAGTCCTAATGCTGTCTGCTGCAGGTAGGAGACTGATTACTCCCCATGACTACCTTCCCTGAAATATCCTTTTAATATGTAGAAAAGAAATTTATTGACTGATCCCTGTATCTGCTGATGCATTTCACACAGCAAATATTTTGTTTCATTGCAGCTCAATAATTTTGCTCTTTATTAATGTGCAAACAGCCCCGATTGTTAAAGGCATTTCTGAATGACAAGTTAAATATAATGTCACTTTAACATAAAAATGCAAGCGTTACAGATCTACTGTCTGAGAAGGGCTTTATTTACTGTATGTTTCATCAAAAATTAGCATTTTATATGGTGCTGCATTCAAAAGAACATTCAGTTATACAAACAGATGAGTCATAGATTAGGTTCCTGGATGGTTAATACGAAAAAGACACACAGTGTGGCATATTTCAAAGTACTATTACATAGCATGCTCGCCTAGCCTCTGAAGCAGGAATTATAGTCTTTTGTTCGGCTTTCTTAATAAGCAACTTGCACAAAGAGAAGAACCTCGGGCTAAACCTGAAAATAAATGAGTTGGCTTCCTCTAATTGAGCAGTAATCATGATGTGCCGTTTGTTTCTGTTGAGGAAACATCATATGCTGATAAACATTTTTCTAATCACAGCTGCTGCAGGCACTGCTTCCCTGTTTAGTGCCAAGGTGACCTGAACAAAACACAAAATAATGTGACATGAAATAGGGACACTGCCAGGAGCAAAATAGCCTGTCACGCTTCCTCAGTATGAGGAAATGATGAGTGCTACTTTGCAAATAAATCTGGCACCACTACTATTAAAAAGGTGGGAAAAACAATCAATAGCTCTCCCACATTGCATTTGTGTCGCTGCTAACTAGAAACTGGACTGTGAATAGATGAGTGAGCAGATGTATACCGTTTCCTGTTGTGGTGATTATGAGGAAAACGCATCTCATAAAACTTGCCTTGACAACCTAACTGATAGCTGCAGGGGGCATAATAAATGCTTTATACAAACCAAAGACGTATATCAAGGGACCTTTGCATTAAAGCCTAATTTAATCACCAAGTCTGATCCAAATTGAAGCTGAAAAAGTAGCCCTTATTAAAATTTACTCATGCAAGTTTTCTAATGAAGTTCCACTTCTCTTCAATGGGTCAAAATAGACCTGACTCCTCATAAAGCAAACTGAGTTTTCTAATTAACTTTAGATCATATTACCAATCACGGCAAAAGTAGCAATATGTAAAAGCCTCTTCTCTTGCTGCAGTGAGCTTTATTTGAAGAGTCAGCAGAACCACCTGTTCTATACAAAATGAACATAATACTTCTTTTTTGTGTATGTGTGTGTGTGTGATAGTATCGCATCATTGGTCAGATTTGTGCCAAAGCAAGAACAGCAGCCAATGAAAACTCAGTCACCAGGCAGCACATTAACCGAATAATCTGGGTTTTATCCCCAAGCTCTGAACAGTCATGGGCCTGGAGGAAGCAGAATGAGAATCGCTATTAAGTGGGTCTCCTCATCAATTGATGCCATTCTCTTTCTTTCACTAACACAAGCACATGCACGAGCACACGCATGCTTGCAGACGTCCATAGACTTTACTGCTCCTATCAGGATGCACTCCAGCTGACTGTAATGAAAGTGTCTCATTCGAAATTCCAATCAAAAGCTCATCAATCACAGCCCGCATCTAAAAAGGCTCCACACTCTCCCTGGCTCTTGGTTAAAAAAAGTGGAGGGAGGGTGCAAATCGGAGCTAAATTTAATCATGTGCAATCAAAAACAAACAAGCTGCCAGGATAAAGACCAAGAGCCGCAGAATACCGAGTGCCGTTGAGGTGATAGCAGATCAAGCAGGATGAAGGCAACATGAAAGAAACGAGAAAGTGAATCACAAATTACAACATTTCTAATAAGCTTCCTGCTCTAGCTCATTTGCAGTGATAAAGAGCTGAACGAAAATTATTGAAAAGAAACTGCTTTCACAGTCACAAGAAACATTACTGCGTAGGTGAGGGGGTGGGGGGGGAGCACACACACAACATGCTAAAATAAACGATTCTGCATTAAATGACAACTTACACATAACAGCACAGAAGATAATGGGAAACATTGAACCACAGCAGTCTGCAGGTTAACGATCTGCACGCCCGTCCTGTGATGCGCATCACTTCCCTTTACTGCTCTGTCCTCAACACTTCTGCTACCACTACTATATCTTCTCATATTAATTTTTACATGTGATGTAAAAAACTGAATTATTATAACTTTTTTTTCCATTTATTTATTTGGGTGGGACAATGCATGTTAATGAACAAACATGAGATTTACATGAATGTAAACATGCCAGATTCTAGCCAAAGGCTAATTTCCATCTGCAGTCCCAGGGGGAGGGGT
>JAVQJG010228967.1:0-28057 GCA_036024015.1 Craterocephalus amniculus
ACTTATTTTCGTACATATATACATGTATGTTTTCATGCATACATACATAGTTATTTTTATACATATATACATACATACCTAGATGAATACATACATACATACATATATATACAGCAGGCACATACATATTTTCATACATACATACATGAATACATATATACATATTTTCATTTTAAATTGAATCTAAAGTAGTGGATGTAAAAGCCATAAAAGCAGTCATAAATGTACTGCGGTTTTAGCTAAAAGCAAGTTTTTCTTGTCATATCCTTAGTGGTTGTGCATCCAATACAAAAACAAACACCACCGACTGCTTATTTGTTTTGATCAGTTTTGCTTTACTTTTGAGTTTTATGTATCAACCAACAATATGGCAGCCCTGTCTTTTTGGAAATATATCTTAAAACCTCAAGCTCATCTATCACACCTGCAGAGCTTCCATAAAACAAACTGTACTAAAGCAATTCAAATGAGACCCAAGGCAACAAATGAGACAGGAAACAGTCAGAGCTTCAGGTGTTACTGTGCTTTCATGAAAATGAGCAGTATTGAGGCTTTTCCAATTATTATTAGGTGAAAACTCCTTTATAAGTAAATAATGAAGCTTAGGGATACTTGAGGAGGTGTTCATCACTTCCTGAAAAAGATTAAATATTAAAATTAATAATGGTCAAAGCAAAAATAAAAAAGCTGATAATGTCAACATCAGGTTACAAAGAATGAAGCTAAAGATATGGTGTTAATAAAAACAGATGCTGCAGCTCTCCTCTCTGACAGCTCCAGTTATCGGACCTAAGCTGTTCCTTGTCTTCCCATGGCTCAGAGGACGCCGTTAGGTGGCAAATTCCAGCCTGATGTGTTGTGATGCTGCAGATAAGTCCCCCCCTGAGGCATTATGAACACACTGTGTTCGTAATGTGGAATTAACATCTTGTAATTACTCACTTCCCAGGATGCTCACTGATTTCCCATCTTTGTCTTAGCCTAACGACGTATCCCCCGTTACCACACCAACACAAGATGACAGACTTTAACTTTAACTCTATCCATGCTGTTCCTGCTTCTTTTTCCTCGACATTTCTTTAAAATCGGATGAGTTATTGATTGGAACGTTGTGCGATCCATGCGGTCATGATGGATTGGAAAGTTTCCTAACAGCTAACAGTTGTTTTCATTATTGATTCGTCTGGGAATTAAATTACGTGTTTTTAAAAAATTGCCATTTAGGGATTGTTTTTTAAACAATTTAAAATGTCTGAAAAGATGGAAATCAATAAAGTTAATCTCTTTTTTAAAAATGATGCCACACATTTGATGAGATTTTTCTTTTTTTATTTAACAATATAGATTGTACCAGTCTTAAAATTTCAATGAATATAGTCCTTACACACATCCAATATTTAAGTTGGTATCTTTTTGACATTTCCAGGACCATTCCAGCTGTCTCTGCATTATTGAAAGTCAGATATTGAAGTAAACAACCTACCTGCTTCATATTTCTTCTGCCTGTGACAATAAGGAAACACTAAACTCGGCTTCTGGGCCCCTTCTCTGCATCTTCAGCAAACAGGATTGAATATTTTCTGAAATATTATTAATAAGCAAACAGGAAATTAGTCTTTACTTCAAGTAATTAACTAAACAAGATTGCTTACAGCTTCCAAAATGCAACCGGTCATCCGTGACAACAAGGCAACTGTATATTTCCGTGTTTGTACAGCACATCAAAAGCAGAGAAATATTGGTGACATTTTCTCAATGAATTCATCGGAGGCCTGCTTTTTCCTTTTGTTTCTGATAATACATCTTAGAACAGGAAACTGACTTAGCAGTTCATAAATCAACTGTACACTGGGATAAGTTGCTTGTCTTGTGTTTTTATGTCGGTTTTAAAAGAACAACTTGGTCTCAGCACATTTAAGAAACCTGCGATTTGCGATAGACGGATACCTGTATCAGCCTAAAAGGATTTTTGAAATGAAAACAATCATTTGTGCCTCTGAAAAGCTGAAACCTGAACACTGATTATGTACATAAAATCGAATAAAGGGACAAACACTGAAAAGAAGGGTACGGTACAAATTTCTCCTCTCTTCCATTAACTGGGATAAATCTAGGGTTACTCATTCCTGTCCTACAAGAGCCTCAATCAAGGTTTTCCATGTTTCCCTGATTTGATTGATTGATTTATATAGCACACATCCAAATACAATGGTGCAAGAAGGGAACGAAGCCGATAGGCTTACAGAAAAGTTCCTACCCTATGCTGCACCTTTCCTTAGGCTGTCATTTCTTTACTTCTCCTATCACATCATAACTATTCACTGTTATGAACAAGCAGAAAAAGCGGTGAAGTGCACACATACTCTACATTTTCTGAGCTGAAATGAACGAGACATCAATAAAAAAGTGTAGTCAATGACATATAATGACAAAACAACCAATTATATAAAATTATATATATGTATTATATAAAATAATACATAAAGAATGGGGGATTCAGGAAATCTTAAGATGTATTTTTAGCTGCTTTTTAAAAAGTGAATAAGAAGATGTGGATCTTAAAGAAGAAGGAAGTCTATTCCATTCCATCCATCCATTGATTGGCTGTTAGATGCTTTAAATTTAGGTGCGTTGAAGCAGGAATGCAGTGAAAACCTGCTGGACCAGAATGAGTAACGCTGCTTTATTCAGTCTGCAGTTGGCCCGACCCTAACACTGTAAGGATGGAGGGATGGGGTTTGGTTCATTGGAGCTGAAAATGGATGAGATGGATGATTAGGTTTGATTCCAGGTCCTCCAGACTTCAGAGCTTTGTCCTAACAGCCTAAACTGCTCCAAAAGGGGAGCTTGTTGAACTTCAGTCTTTCCACCAGGAGGTTTGACCCCCTGCAGAAAGACTCCAGAGTCCTTGAACACCTGAGAAGCGGCATCAGCCTTGAATAAAGACTCTTAGGTGGAAAAACGTTTTTGGACACCCTATGCATCAGGTAAAAAAAATCCATCCCAGTCCATTTCCTTTTGCACATTTAAAATAGGTACATTGTACCAAAGCGCTGTACAATAAAACAAAAGATAGAATGCATACAAAAGAATAAAAACAAAACAGTAACATGTTCAAAATAGTACATTAAGAATCACTTTGTGGTCTCCAAATGCATTTTCTTTTTTACAGCCTGAAAAATCTGAAAAAGCCATTAAAAGTCTTTAATTTGATTATATTTGTGATTGTGTGATTTTTGAAGGGTGTCCAAAAACTTTTTCCACCACTGTATTTATATTTTTTCTGAAAGACAGACAGACAGACAGACAGTCTTCACTAGTAACTAATATTTACTCATCTTAATTAATGACTCTTTACGTCCAAATAGACCCTGTGATTGCAGAAATACGCTCATTTCATTGTGGATATGCATTTTGTGAGCAAAGGGTCTAAAAAGGGGTTAAAACTTAACATATACTGAATAAATCCATCTATAACCAAAAGTACAGCACAAGTAAACATGTCCTCCTTGTTTATACCTTCACTGCACGCCCAGGCTGTAATGCAGAAAATCTAAATAAAGAAAAAGAAATTGCTTACTTGGGACCCATAAAAGGCTTTTTTAACTGCAGTGCAGGGCCTTTAAGGAAAAAATCTGACTTTCATTCATCCTAATTATACGTTCCAAATGGAGAAAAGATTTCAGCTGGAACAATTTAGAGAAGATGTGTGTGATTTTTATCTTAACCGAACGATCTACCCATCACCCGTCTTTTCCTATAATGGCCTAAATTGGGTTCTTTCCTCCCAGTGTGCCTTGCAAGGCGAAAGGCGAAACACGTCCACCAGATGGCAGTGTTTCCCTTTAAATTTCACACAAAACAGACTTTCAACTGGAGAACAGAAGCTGCTGAATTTCACTGATAATTGTTTCACTTTGTTCATTTAAGAGATGAAAGCATCTTCTGATAAGGAGGCTAAGTCCGTGACCACATCAGTGCTGCTGTAAAATAATAAATAATAGCAGGTGGAGCGCCTCCTGCAGGAAGCAGCGGTAAAAGTGATCAGTGATCCATGACTTGCATCTTTGCCACAGCGCTCACATGAAGCCAATTATGCAGTGCTGAACCATGTTGAGAGCAGAATCAGGCCAAAATTGGGGTAACAGCTGCCTGCATCCCTTCTCCAAATGTTTTCATCTCTCACAAATTTCCACCAGCACCAATCCGTGCACAGACAATTGGCCTGGTTCTTGGAGTGGAAGACATGTCACACAGGGCACAGAGGCTAGTGCCCCTCATAACAAGGCCCTGTGGGACGTAAGCGGGGGGGGGTCAGTATACCTGCCAGAGTGAGTAATACTCCTCACCAGCATGTGTGCAGGAGGAAGAGGATACAAAACATCTGTGCGTGTAGGCTTATAGGTGCTACAGCGAAAGTTTCCACATGCTTTTTGCGAAGGGAACTTATTACGCTGTGACACTGTCATGAAGTGAAAATGATTTGTCAATTATTTCGAGAAGGGGGGAGAGTCCCCCTTTTTACACATTCACGCACCATATGGCAACACGTCGGCTCGGATTTCAACATCTGGTGGTTGTAACGTGGACGATCAGGAAGAATGTTTATAGAGATGACGGGAAGAAACGAGACAGCTGTGTGGAAACATTATGTTTTATTGAAGTCATGTCGTGTCGCTTCTTTTATCTTCTTTTACCGAATTCTTATGGCAAAGATTGCATCGGAAATGTTGACTTATAAGCTCTGAGCCGCATAAATCTAGATGATTATAGATCAAGTTTTATAAATTGCCACTTAACACTGGACAGAAATGTTATGAACATCTGCATAGCATTAATTTTCAACTTGACCTGCTTCGTAAGATATTTAGATCCACACGCGATCAGCATATATCCATATAATTGGAGTGTTCGGGGCAGGTGCCGGTCAGCCTCTAAATAAGGCATTATCTGCAACAAAACTTCATTTTACCAATGTGTTGTCAGGAAATGTCCGATCCCGGAAGCAGCTTGTACTTCCTTTGTTGTCATTCTGGGGTTCTTGCGCGTACCTGCCACAGCGATGACGTCGCTCCCATGCGCCATCGCAAAAGGGCAAATTCACTCCACACTGTACGACGGTCGGCTACTTGCTAAGATAATAGTAATATGGTCTGTGTTTGTGTTTTTCCAAATTGTAAAAATAGAATGTAGCCACCTGTGAATAAATAAATAAATCACTTTAAGCTACAAAAAGAGCTTCATTTGGACATGATAGTAAATATGTATTTATTAAAGCGGTATTTGATTTTTGCTAATAAAGACAAATTAAGAGCCGAATTTGTTGCACTCTACCTTTAAGATTACATTGGGATGTTGTTTGGTTACAGTTTAGTTTCCTCCTCACCACAAAGCTCCACATTTTACAGGAAGCATCGTACTCTGGGTGAAGCTAAGAATTATTGATGTAGAGCATGGGGCTTCCTCTTTAATTAACATTGATTAAACAAATGCTAATCAGCGCAGCCATTGGGGCACATGTGCTTAGAACGTGACAGTAATGCCAGTATCCTCTGGGCGGTCCACCTGTGAGTAGAAACATCAAACTGTGGTTTTACTGTGAAAGTGTTCAAATATTTCATGGCTGAAGTCACTTGTAATGTAAGTAATTTGAAGAGAAACTTATTTTCAGTGGTTCAGGGGTGATTTTGTTCAAGCATTTATTTACATTTATGTTTTAAATGTCTACTATAATGATATTCTTACAGCATCTCATTTAAAATGCTCCTTTTTAAGAGCCACTTCCTGAAGGGCCGGTCTGCTGAGATTTAGTCATTTAATTAGATTACATTAGTTAAAAATGGTTGCGTGAGTTAGCTGCTCCATTTTTCTCATTTCTAATATCTCCCAATCCAACCGTGTGACAGATTTTTATAAATTTAAAAATTTCTATTACGTTATATTATAGTTATAAGGGGGAAAAAACAGCTATTTTTGGCAGTAACTCAAAATCCAGTGTTCAAATTTCTACTGAATAACAGTTTCAAACCATTAGATAGATAGTAATGGTCTAAAAATGTAAACATTGATGCATCTTTTTAAAAAATTAAACAAATGGAAAAAGTAAGGAGCAAATCCAGTTTCATGTTCACAAAGGAGACCTTAACTCTCATTCCATTGAACCTGGAATTCTTTTGATAGTTTCTTCTTGAATCTCACAGAGGGAACGGCCTCTGTAGCTGCTGCTTGTATACTCCCCCCACCCTCATAGATCTTTTTAAGGATGCTCCACACATTCTCAATAGGTTTGAGGTCATGGGGATGATGGTGGCCACACGACAAGTTTTTCTCACTTTATACCAATTCAGCATTATAAGTATTGTGCCAAGTCACGACAATGTCATCCCAGGCGACTTTACATTGAGTTTGAGTCAATAAGTATTGATTCAAGCCAATTCATAACAAAAACTAGCCTAGCTAAGGAAACCACCCAGTTCTAAATTTTTTTGAGCCACGAACCCTAAAATAACATTTGTTTCTGTTTGTGAGAGAAAAAAAAGGTACAAAATAAGATTATTGGCTGTATTTCTACACGTTCATGCGGTAGCTTATTTGAAAATCAGCTAGCAGCCTTGCTAGCCTCCTGTTTAAATGTAACTGGATCTTGTAGCGCTAGCTTTGTCAGTGCAAAGTAATATGGATGCTAATAAACTCTGTTAGCATTTGTTCGGTTAATTTTCAACCCCAAATCTTGATTAAAGGTAGGACAAGAGATTTTGTTCAGGAGCATTTAAAAAAAAAAATCTGACGAAACCTTTTCAATGCAGAATCCTGCTGCATCAACATTAATGGATAAAACAGCCAATCGAGTTCTGCACAATGACTCATTATTCGAGTCAGGTGTGTTGGACCAGGGACACATTGAAAATCTGCTGGAAGACAGCAGACCTCATTGGACGGAACTGATCCCCAATCTAGCCTTATGTAGCCTATCAATGAATGCCACCCCTCTATGCTAAGCTAAAATAGCCGCTGCACAATCAGAGCAGCAACGACGCCGAACCTCTGATGAATGTCAGCTACATTTTCTCACAATATAACTTTTTGATGATCCAGAAACTTACTTGTCACTCACAATGAGGCCACTGAGGCTAGCAAAGTCTGCCAGCATTTCCTGATTCTCCCCCTTGCAATGCTGTTTTTATTTTTCCCTTTAATGCTGCTGCTTTGATCACAGCAAAATAAATAAATGGCTACACTCCGGGCCCAATGCTCCGAGGTATAAATGAGGGAAAAAAACAGAATCATTGTTTATTTGCTCCGAAGCATGCTGAGGGAAGACAGGTTCTGTTTGCTTAAGATATTGAATGTGACAGTTGCACTGAGCGAACTTGCCTATAGGTTTCATCGGACTAATTCTCTTTGAAATGACAAAAACAAGAGTTTTTGAAACAGCGCTGTTTGAGTCCAGAGTGGAAGTCTGAAAAAATAATGTCAACAATTCCAAAAAATGATGCCTGCAACATGTGCATTAGCGACTAATCCGTGGAGATGCGTGTTCTCTAAGGTCAGATCTTAGTGGTTCCCGGTGCCTCCTCTGATTTTGTCTTATTCTAAAACACGGCCAGGCTGATTCAGTCTGAGTGGAATAAGTAGAATTATTGATTGTTGTTTCAAGGTTTTACAGGAGACAGTGGCGGTTGAGGCTCTCTGCCAAGGACATAGATCCGGGTGTCGTCAGCAATCCAACGCCATGGCGCCATAAACAAAGACAGCTGGGTGGCATTTTTAGCAAGCAAATACAGCGCTCTCACTCTCCACACACACACAACTGAGAAGTAACATTACCATAAATGTGGTTTTATTATTAATAACAGTATCTCTTTTAATGAACATTACAGATACATAATAGAAAATAAATCAGAAAACAGGGGAGACGTTGTCTCCAGAGTCGTGAAAGTGCCTGGAATTATTCTGTGCTATGTACCGTTATTATTCATCTTCACCACCTTTCTAATCAAAGCCACATCACCAGAAATGTTCAATTTGATCATGGAACAAAAGTGTGTTATTGTCTTTGTAGGAAATACAAACTTCAATATTTGCAGAGCTACCCAAAGTGTGAGCGTTAACACCAAACTGGTCAAAATCTCACAGATTCTGCATTGAACACCCAGTTAGGATTAGCGTTTCTACTTGGAGAGGCCATGGAAGTGACGACCATCAATTTTATGAATATGGCTCGATTGTCTTCACCTTCATTTTATTTTGATTTATTTACACAATGCCATATTCAACAGCACAGCAAACCCCACTTTTTTTCTAGAATAGAAATGGTACCCTGAAAAGGAAAAAAAAAAAAAATCTATATTTTGCTTTTGCTTTTTTTAGGAAGGAGCAAAAAAAAAAAAAAGGAAAAGCTCAGATTTAATCATTTTAATCGTAAATGTGGGCGCATAGGGCAAAACGTTTGGTCTTAAATATTCCATAAAGGGAAATTAAAACGCAACAAAGTGACAAGTTCAAGAAGATAAAAGGGGATTTTTATTTATTCTTTACAAGTTCATCACTTTGCATATTTAATGGCACTAAATGAAAAATCTTAGATGTTGCAGGTGTTTTAGTATGTTAGTTTCTCGAAAAAAAACAAAACATTTCCCCCCCCCAAAAAAAAGATATGGCACTGCTGCAGGAGTAGAAACGGACCGCACGCAAATCTGAGGGAATAAAAAAAAAATCCTTTTTGTCGGGTTTGTTCACTTTAGCTTAATTTGGTCATCATTGTTGGAATTTAAGATAAACGTCAGGTTTTTATTGGCATTTTTCAAGATTCTCACTGACTAATTCCATACGATTTGGAAAGCTTGTTGGCCTTAAAGGAATACATCATGATTTCGGACTCTTTTTGGAACAAAACTCTTCTCGTCATCTCCGCCACAGCAGCAGCAGAGAGCCCTGTTTTATTCCGAGAGCATCACTTGACAGCTAAATGTCTTCAAGTGGCGACACCAAACAAATAACAGAGGAAATGGATATCTGTGACAATAATTTAGCCCTGGACAGCCTTGTTTGGTCCTACAAAGGAAAACCAGGTAAGAGCGACTGCTTCAGGATGACGACGGTTTTCTCCTCCATCCGCGCTGACATCGTGGATTCCTGCGTCCATGTTAAACCGACCGAGTGGCTGCAGTGAAACAGAAATGTAACAAATAAAACCTGCTGAGCAGAGATCAGTGATGTATCGAAATGTCAAAACTCCCTCCTTTCAATCATGAAAACATAAACAAATGTTTTTTTTTCTTCATCTTGCAATAGGGTAAGACATTTAGTGAGTGACCTATTGATTTTTGTGAGCTATGCAGTTCCACATAACAAAACAATTTTTTTTAAAAAAGGTTTTCCCAAATCCTTCCATCAGAAATTTCATAGGTATAACATCTCTAAGCAAATGTCCCTCAGTTACAAAAATATACTTTTCTTTTTTCATAAAATTATACACATAATTACTTTCAGTGATATAATCTGTTAAGGTAAATAGCAAGGCTGTTCTTTAAAAGTAAATGTTATCGTGAGAGAAAGAGAGATGTGAAGCCTAGCACCATAATCTTCATTTTCCTAAAGCGTTCGAGCACGTCTGATTGGGGAAACCTAGACTCCGAATTTTGCATATTCTGGGTGAGCCCAGACCATCAATCCTTCGAATCGCCCCCCCATCGCCCCTCAAAAAATACAACATAATAAACTACACCAGCCAACAAATTAGGATAAAAGGTAACCGACACGTCTCACAGGCCATTGCTTCACTTTTATACAAACTGAAACAAAAGAAATTATAAAAAACAAAACGAGTCCCAGCTGATCAGAAAAACAAAGAAGAAACAAGTCCCAAACACTTTTGCTACAAAGAATTAGAAAAACGTATGTACAGGACCCTGTATTCCTCGGCTGTCTGCGGAAATGATCATCGGTGTAGGCTTGTGTTACGTGAGTGTTTATACAGGCATTAAAAAAAAAAGTTCCTTTTTTTTGTTCAGTTTCAATAAAAGCTCTTATTGGACAAAATAAAAACAAACAAAAAAAAAAAAGGGGGGGGGAAGAAAATTGCCACAACCTCTTCCAGCTCCGTTTTGTCCCTGTTATTTCCTGGTGCAAATTCAACAGCAGCAAGTTAGCTTTAGTGCCATTCAGGTTCATCTGGCCGTGTTCAGGGTCCAGGTGCCAGCGCCGAGTCCTCCCTGCGACAGACATCGTTAGAGATCCAGTCTACCCCGCCTGGCACCGGCTCCGTCACCAAATGACGCTGGATATGCTGGTCTCCCTGGGAAGCAGCGGCAGCATGGCGTTGTTGCAGTGGGTTGCCTCGTCCAGGCTCTGCTGCCGCGGCGATTTGGACTGGGGCCGCTGGCCGTTGATGAGCGTCATGGGGATGTTGCAGTAGGTGTGCTGGCTGCCTAGCGAGGACAGCGGCGGGAGCGTGCCGCCCGGCGGGAGGTCGTAGTCGTAGCTACGGTAATAGTGTTTCTGCCTCATCTGGGTGTGGCAGGAGTTGTGAAAGGTCGAGCGCAAGTCCGGGTGCGCCGTCGCCATCGCGGTGGAGGTGGCCGCCGCCATGGAGATAGCCGAGACGGTTTGGAGTTCGCCGAAGGGGCCCTGCTCGCTGACGTCCAGCACCTGCTCGTGGGAGATGCTCAGGGGCTCCATGCGCTTGAAGGGCATCTCGTAGAGCAGCTGCTTCCAGAACTTGGAGCTGAGCTTGTTGCTGGACGGCCCGCGCCACTTGATGACCGTCAGCATCTTGATGGTGTGTTTGAGGGCCTCCACTTCCTGGTAGTTCATGATGCCGCGCAGCTCGGCGCACTCGATCAGGATGACTTTGATCTCGCCCGTCACCAGCATGTTGCGCAGCCGGGTCTCCAGCTCAAAAATGCTCCAGCCCCTCCGCACCACGTAGCTGGGCGTCAGCACGATGATGAGGCGCTTGCTCTGGTCCACGCAGCGCGCCACGTCCTCGATGTAGGCTGCATTCACAGGGACACACACCCAGACGCACAAGTTAGTCCGAGGAATATCTCATCCTGGTATAATTAGGCCTAGTTCTTAAAGGAGCTATGCCTGATATTATTTAAATCTTTCTAAGAGAAATCATTTCTACACGGTATATTATGTGGTAAAAGGGGGAAGTCCATAGAAATGACTTGCGCATATGTACAAGCCCAGGACATTTTAGTTAGCGATAGCGGCTAATTTTTTGCTTTGACGTGACGCTCTCTTTCTCTGCCATTGTTAACTTCCGTAACTTCCGAATTCCCAACGGGAACATTATGGTCTGAATCCCGAAGTGTGCAAACTAATGAGCAACCAATGAATCATTTGATTTTATGGACTCAAAAGGATGAAGTCCGACTTCCCCCTTTTAGCACATAATATCCAGTGTAGAAACCAATTTTCTTAGAAAGGTTAAAATAATATCAGGTATAGTTGCTTTAAAGTAAAAAACTTTGATTTAAAGGATAATTTAACTTTTTTTTAACCTGGGGGTTTCGTTCATACATGTGAGTGTGGAGAAAGGAATGTCAAGACAGCTCCAGTATTTAGCCAAGCAGGCAGCTAGCAGCACAGCTAATGATAAGTACTGGGTAGGCCAATATATTGAGATTTTCAAATATATCGAATCTTTGTCACACAAGATATAGAAAGAGGGACTATCGTTAATATCAAGTTAGCTTGCTTTGAGTAAAAAGTGCCTTTTTTTTTGCATTTTGCTCAACTGTATTTTTCTTATGCTCATTGATAAATATTTTTCATTATTTTGACAAACGGCTACTTTGATTTCAGTCAACTATTTTAATTCGAATGCGCTAATAAAAGTCCTTTCACCACCCAAGACTGTAAATTAGAATTGGTCTCATTGGTTAATTTACAAAATAAAATATATCGATATTTATAGCGTATATCGTTACTCACGAAAAAATGATCGTGATATGAAATTTTGTTCATATCGCCCAGCCCTAGTATTGGGCGACTGCCTCCGTCTAGGTTCGCCCTAAAAACGATACCTATCATTAGCTGTGCTGCTAGCTGCCTGCCTACTGGAGCTATCTTGAAAATTCCTTTCTCCATCATTCACATTTACAAAAGGGAAGATGAAAATAGACCCCAGGTTAAAAAAAAGTCAAATTCTCCTTTAAGAGCTCATAGATGAGAAAAATAATATGGAACAACTCACACAGGCTACAAGAACCTATTAAATCAATGTTTCCGTCTATGAAGATGAAGCAGGTGAGTTTATTTATTCTAACAGTGTAAAATTTTACCATATGAAGCCAAATGAGACCCTTTCTTATCTCACAGTCCTGTTTCCTTAGTCTGCAGGAAATTAGGGGAAAGGTTTTAGTAACTGCAGTCTCTAATGAGTGACTCAGCTTCCAGGGTGATGAGTGGGATTACGTGTGTAGGAGAAAGTGCATGAACAGGGGTGTGTGTGTGTGTGTGTGTGTGTGCAGCTAATGCCTGCTTTTAGTGTTTCTTGTCTGCGCCAAAAGGAGTGAACAAAAGGTAGACGGGATTAACTGACCTTCACCTCCCAATTGTAGCTCAAGAGCCTCATGTGTGTGTGTTTGTGTGAGTGAGTCACTTTTTGGTATGGGGACAGTTTTTAGACCCTCTCTGGCTCACTCCATTCCTGCCATATTCTGCCCAAGGTATCACAACTGAGAGCAACTCAGTTTGAGTAAACTCTGATGAAGTCAGCTGTTGCTTGAAGACGCATTTATGCTTCCTTTGATACGTAAATGCGTCATTGTCTTATGTTGCCATGGTTGACCTCCACTAGTTAGTAGTGCTAAGTTCAAAGTTAACGGCCACAATCTGACGTTGGTTTAGTGGTGGTTTCGAGATGCTCGAACGGTGTTTCTAGCCCCACGACTCACCATGAACACTCACATAGCCCTAGTTCAAAAGCTTGCACAATTTCTACAGTTTTCACCTCATCCTTATTCTTGATCTGCATTTGTTTCTGCTCAGCACTGCCCTTGCAGCTTCCGGTGGTATTGCTCCGTTTCCACATGGAGTGATGGATGTGCAAGGACCCTGAAAAAGCACCTAATTGCACAAAATTGGACGAAACTGACCGTCTGTCCGTGCATCTGTCTTCTGCATAAAGCATAAATGGGCCTTTGCTACCACATTACCATGTTGTAATTCATCTGGACTGATATTCCTAGTTCGTATTCAGGTTTTCTTCTAAGTTCATCAATAATAAAACGAGAGGTGAAATTGATGCTTAATAATTAGCCAGTCGTCGTAGCTTGATTTAATGGTTTCAGCTCATAAAGCTGACTAAATCTACTGAATCATTAGAGCGTCACTTTGAGTTAATATACAATTTCAGACTTACAAACCAGGATTAACTTGATATGACCTTTGCATTCGTTCTATGCATGGATTTAGCATTATTTATAGTTGCATATATCTTGAAGATATCTTGATATCAATACGATACGATATGACTACGGGTTTGTTGAAAACCAAGTATTTTTCTGAAAAGTACAAATCTCCAGAGCTGTACATGCAGGACGAGTGCAAGGGAAATCTATATCATTTTTTTTGGTTGTTTTTTCGATATTAATATCTTAAATGTTCATAATTTGATATAGATACGATAACGATCTTTCAGCCCTACTCTATACTATAACATTTCCGCCACCATGCTTCTCATTTATGACACTTTTACTTTAAAAATAAGAATTCCATAATTCATTTTGACAGTCCTATTAAAATATTCTATTGATGATGCTAGTTTATTATTTATTTAGTATTTACTTAGCTTTGCCTAAATGGTGGGTGTGCATGCAAGAAAATATGTACATACAACCCCTGGCTGTCATGAAAGCATGTGAAGGGTAAAAATGTTCAAGTTTTTATTTTATTTTAGAAATATCCATGATTATTTTCCAACCTAAAATGATGACTTTTGATTTACAATTTAAACCAAGTTATACAATAACTAGGAAATTTTATGTACTAATTGCATGAATTTAACATAAAATAATGTATTTTAGCTGGATTTGTAGGTAATGATTTCGTCTAACTTGGACATGAGGAAGTAGTTTTGTTGTGCTGACTGAGCGTATGATGGTCTCCATGTCACGTCTCGCTGTGGTTTAAAGCAGCACTTAGCTGCTGCATCCTTTCATCCATCTTCCCTCCTCACATATTATATTAAAGGCTATAAACAAGAAACAAATGCGACTGTTTCCGTTGGAGGACTTGTTCCGCAGCACATGCTTCAAAAGGACCTGGTGTAAGCCTGCATGCTAGCTTTCTTTTGGCTTTCCTAATGCACCTCCCTTGCAGGGAAAATTCTTTGTGATGGCACACACATTCGTTTTACATCAATGGCTTGTTGCATTCTAACGCTGATGAATTTTTTCTCTATCAAACATCTCGTTTTTAAGCTTGAATGTGCAAAGTGAGACAAACAAAAACAGAACACCAGGTCATGGCTAACACTTTCGGTTAAAAACTCTAATCAATGGTGTACGGGGTGCACCTTATTTTTTCCATTTGACAAAGCAGAATTGATTCACATAAGATCACATGGTTGTTTTTACCATCAACTCTTATGACTTATAAATCAGAAAACCTGTCGATGAATGAGGCACGAGAGGTAAAAATCTGGGGAAGGAGTACCTCTAAGTAGTCTTGTGTCATCCTGGAAATGATCATTGGTGAAACCTAAACATAGATATTTACATTCAAAGTGGGATCAAAAGATTTTCAGAAAATTTGTTGGCATTAAAAAAAGAAGAAGGAAAAAAAAAGAACAGTTTTGACAATGTGGGGCGATTCCTCTGGCATAAACTGTGTTTGTCCGCTTCATGTTCTGCTGGCGATTGTGGACGGAGAATCGCACCGACCAGTTTATTCCAGTTTAATATGGGACATGTAGCATAAAAAAGCAGCGGAAAAGCCTCTTATTTTGATGATCCAAGAATTTATGTTGCTGCTATTTGTTTCACAACCCTATAGGTACGCTAGGTTTCTATGTAAGAAACGTATCAGAGTGGTAACATGATTAACTTGTAAGAACTAATCCATCATACCCTGGAATAACATGTTACCAAACAGCAGCTCAGAGAAAGATTTTATGACATATGCTGAACTACCAAATGGCCAAATTGTTCATATATAACTGAGGGATTATGTTTTATTATATCAACTGTTGGGACGCTAATACATTCCCAATGGGAGCTAATTATTTATACACAGTCACAATAAATAAGCAAGCCGTGCCACCAAGCTGGAACTGTGGCCGACGTGCTTTGAATTCCTCTCAATCCTTGCATTTTTATGCCATTTTTCCCATATTACAACCGTCCCCCCATATTGAGCACATAATCACAGCAAAGGATTTGGTTTATAACCTTGGCACAATGCCGCTGAAGAGGAACGTAATTAGTAATGGTGGTATGTGCGGGAAGACAAGCAGATGCACATATTCAAATGGAGGCTAATGGCATAATGATATTATCAAACTCATCTGCATGATGAGTTAATCAAAGATAAGCACAGGGCATGGCGAGAGGCTCCATTAGGAGTATACTGTGGTAAAACATGCATTAATATCCATGCATAAAGAGATTTTTGATTGTGCAGCTGACACCATTACACAGCAGCATGCAGAGGCGCAGTTTATGTGCAGCTGGATCAGGAACACGGACTGTAATCATAAGGTTGGCTCCTTCTGCTAATTGTGTTGCATATATAATAGAGGTTATTATGCCTCCCACGGGCTTTAAACTGTGTATATCGTGTACTTTCAATATTTCAGCTTATTTTAATGCTGCTGCGAGTGTAGGTGGCTTCATACGCTGCATTGTAAAAGTAGGATTATAAAGTACAAAACAGGACATGTACCTTAAAGCACACTTGATTAGAGTATCTCGGTAAATGCAAGTGCTTCCCTCTGCACATTTTGAGCAATTATTGTGAATTATAAACATAATAAGGCATAAATATATAACGTTTTGCTTGTGGTGACAGTTTAGTTTGAACATGATTGGGTGGTGCATTCTGGGACTTTTTCCTTGGTGTGGAGGAGACAGCATATTATGTTTTATAGCTGATTTTATGCAGAAGCCTTAAGGAGTAATAGTTGCACAGCAAAAAAAAGGAATTTGTTAACATGGTAAAAAGCTCCTCTAATAGGTTTTCTTTGATTTTCTGTCTTTTAAATGAGCTTCGTGTGAGGAGCTGGCCACACTGTGTCTGCTGTCAAGGTTCAGGTAAAACTAAAAGGTCCTTTATGGAGCATATAGTGGCATCTAATGGCATAAACTGCAATTTGCTACCAAATAAATCTTCTCATCCTTTTCTTTCAAGTGTCTGGGAAGGATTACACTAGAAAATACCATAAACCAAACAGTGGTTTGTCAGTTAAAATGCAGGGTTCATTGTATTAATGTCGTGTTTTTAATCTACTTCCACACTAGCCTCACTCTGCAGATCTGAACTCCATCTTACTGTGTTTAACACTTTTCACACGAGGGACTGAAGCTCACTGATTATGCATCAGTATCCTGCAAGTGAGTTTGAAGGTGATGTAGCCTACCTCTGAGCCAGCAGCAGTGAATTAGCATGCACCTGTGAAGTGGGAGGTGCAGCTGCTGCACGCTGCCCTTACCAGCAGAGCTGTTGTCACTTGGCTAATCAGGCTTGCTTTATTAATACGGCCCCCGTTTGGTCTGTGTGGGGTACTTAAGGGACGCAGGAGTGGGACTATAGGCTGATAAGACAGAATCACTTCTCACTTTAATCAATCTGACCTTTTCCAGGTCCACCTAAACACGTTATGTCATATATTCAGTTTTAAAAAAGGAAAAAAGCTAGTCATATGTTTGATCTATTCAGGCGTTGTGGTCAACATCCAACAGGAAGGAACAATAAGGCTGAAATATAGTTGTTTTTTATTACACATGTACATGTTTATTGTGGCTGCCTCATATATTTTGCAATGTTTAAAGCATCGTTTGTGCAAGTCTTGAGCAAAAATGCACAATATATGCACAAGCTGCAGTATGTGAGGAACCTGTAGGGGCTGTGTGAAAACCAACATGACCAGATTTGGTCATTTTTAACTGCTTTCAGGTGTGAAAACCTGCAGATCTCATAGCAACAAACTGAATAGTCCTTATCTACAGGATGTACTTTGCTAACTGCTCGAACTCATGCATTTCTAGCCAAAGGTCTCTGTTTCTATTTTAGTGATTTGTGCTTTTTATTTTTTACACACTAGTAAATTAGCATATCGTTAGCTTCATTGCATACAAGTCATATTTTGTCCAAATTGTGATATCTGCTAAACTCCATATTCCTAACACTTTTGATTCACTGTGAATCACTGCCTATAAAACCTAAAAATATGACTTGGGTAATTAGATTATGAGGCTTACAATATTATTCACACTAAGGTGGTGTGTTGGTCATAAGTCATAAGTTGGCTACTTTTATGAGCAGGATAATGATTATTTGAGGCATACTTTTGTGCTCACAGTAGTAAATTTTTTGTTATGTCTCCTGCCAGAGGCTCTATCTTTTGAACTACTAAAATAAATAAAAAATCCCCTGTCGTGGATGCTACGCAATCTGAACCCCTGTCGTAAACTGATCCATTAATTTCAGCCGATGGTTAGAAAAAAAAACTCATCTCATGATCAAGGGGACAACAAATAACGATCGCACGGGACCGTTGTTATGCCACGACACAAATGCATAACAGAAGCCAACAAACAAGGCATCACCACCGCACTGACAACAGCAACACGAGCAACACCAAGCGACAAAAACACATTCGACACAACTTGACATTCTCCGTGAGAGAGAGAGCTTACTTCCTGTGGGGATCAAGTCCCTGTCTGGAATGAAGAGTTTATACCCATAATGCTTCTCCAGCACGTCGGGGAGGATCTCCAGGGCAAAGCGCTCCTCCTCTCTGGTCTCCTGGCTCCACTGGTCAGGGTCCACTTTGGTGTAGGACAGGTAAGCGTCATAGTCTTTGTTGTCTGTGGGCAAAAAGACACACCAAGCAAATCAGCGAGTTATTCTAACATTTGTTTTAAAATACTAAAAGCAGAGCAAAATTATGCACCGGTACACCCCAAATGCTCACTATCTATTTCCATACCGGTGTAGAAAGAGCTATTCATTCACTGGGGGACGTTATCGAGACAGGACGCCTCCATTACACTGACCTCTGGGCGCCTCTGTCCATCTGAGTGCTTTTCATTACAGCTCTGTCCACACTGACAAATTATGTTGCCTTGATAGCTCCTCTGCCCACTACAGGCAAAACAAATTATTCTCCGGCCTGAGCTAAACGCTTGGTGCCGCCCGCTTGGGCCAGCACATGGTGCTGCTCCATCACCCATGTGAAAGCAAAGATTGATGGCAGGTTTGAAAGGACTGAGCTGAGAGATGGGAAGCGAGAAGCGATGGAGGGGCCTCCTGTGTTTTTTCTTACTCAGTAAAATGAGCCTGGAGGATAAAAAAAGATGGAGAAGTCTCAAAGCTCCTGAGCACTATAAGAACAGGATAATGGCTTCTGGCTCATGAGCAGAACAACAAAGACTTTCTTGCTTCAATTTGAGCAGTTAAACTTATCAAACACCTCAAGGCATACAGGCTTTTTTCTAGAAAAGGCTTCCTTAGTAGAAGATAACCTTTTCTACTATTTGAAAAAAACAAAGAACCAGCTTATGTCCTGAACTGGGCGTTAGTTTGCTGTGGAAGAACTGACTTTTATTTTCCCAGATACAGCCATATTTGTTTTAGATATTCAGACTTTGTGTGTTATGTAATCCAGGTGATTGGGTGACTGGTCCGGCTGTGCGATTCCCCGTCTGCGAATGGCAAGTTGTTTGCTGTCCAGCTGATCCCAGTGTCACCTTCACTATTTAACTATGCTGCTGGCATGTATTCAGAGCTGCTGGAGCAGCTTGCCAACTGATGACTTAAAGTAAAGTCCAGTTCTTTTCAAAGATTCGGCTCTTTTGGCTTGGGTAAGGGTTAGGTGTTCCCAAATGGTTCTGAATTAAATATCATCAGCGCTTTTATTTTAGTCTAATTAGTAATTTCTGAATGGTTGTATGACCTAATTTTTATTTAGCTTTTCACCTTATTTCTACATGTACTACTACAAAATCTAATCAAAACTTTAAGCATCTGAACACAGAAATACAACGAACAAATCAAATATATCTCTCTGTAGCTCGATGCCTTTAATACCATCCATTCCCTCTTACATAATGACATGATGCTATTTCCTTGCATGTGATTGGCTGTATGGTGTGAGAGTCAAAATTAAGTCTTTTAATTAGGTTCATCATTAAATAAATTATTTTACCTTAAAGAGTCAATGCAAAGCTTAATGTTGCCATCACATTTTCCCTAGCAGAGCCGGGGTTGTAACATTAATGGGGGCTTTTCCGGGATATAAAATCACCTTAACCCTCTGAAGTTTAAGGTTAAGTACAGTTGTTTAGTGCTTCACGGTAGAGTTTACTGCTGTCAATAGTTGTTCTGCTTATGTCACAGTTTGTTCTTAAAATGTTTCTGAATTAGCTGGACCAATGCTGCAATGATGATTCTGCTCAAGCTGCAGCCCACTTTTACATCTCTTACTCAAAGCATCTTGTAAAGAAAAGAAAAAAGCTTAAGGATTTGGTTGTGAGGAAGTTAGTGGAGTTCAAACTGATAGTGCTGTTCTCAGTGTCTAAGTTTGAGGTTCCTAATGTGTGCGAGTTCCCGGCCTATCCACTGAACAGGTGGGCACCCACGAGTCTGCGGTTGAGCCTCAGGGTGGGTCTGTGTAACTAGAGGTGGATGATAAGGTTCAACTTACTCAAATGCAACATTAGGCCCAGGGACAAAACCTAACATCCGCCCATTTCCCATCTAATTCAACCTCATTTCATTTGGGAAACTGACCCTTTGGGGAATCTGCATTGGAAAGCACACGATCTAAAACATGCTTTGTAACTGTGGTGCAACTACAGTCGCTGTTAGTCATATTTTTGGTCATATTCATGAGAATTTTTTTTTTAACTCAACATATTTATTTATTAAATCAAAGCGGTTGGTGCCACGAAATTAAGAAAACATGAGAACTGGGACAGTCCAAGCTGCAGTATGCAGCCTTTGAGCTAAACTTTTTAAGGACATGAGCAGAGTTTGGAACTGAGTTCCTGCTTTAATTGGACTCGGATCCCTCTGCATTATTATCAGCCAGAGCCATGTGGTGACATTTAATGTATTAAGGCACTTTGGATGATGGACGGTGGGCGATTTGAAAGCTAGGTTAAAACAAGGGGTAAGCAGATGGCTCTGATGGAAGGAGCTCAGGATCAACTGTCAGAGCGCCATCACAATTTTGCCTCTTTTTTTTATTTCACACTCCAGCTTATCTCCAAGGTTGTAAGACATGTCAACAAGATTCACTCTCTTCCCAGAGGGCAATCTTGATATTTGGGGAGTGCACACCACTCTTATGTGACGCCTTGTAATTAATCTATCTTGTTTTTATAACGTGCAATTCCTTTTACAACATCAGGGACATGTAAAAATAATTGAAATGCAACCTCACTTAGTATAACTAACTCTGAGGCTTAAATTCCTCTTCACGGCGGCATAAATCTCACTCTCTGTTTTTCCCCAGCTTTTTAAATGAACGCTGTGTAGGCAGATCAAGGCCTATTTTAGTGGAGATGATTCACTCGTCTGTGGTGAGAAAGAGAGAGGAGAGGAAGGGAGATGCAGGGGGTGAATCATGAGGGCGGAATGACCCCCTCCAATTCCTCCCTTGCTTTCAGCATCTCCAGAAGTCGCACCGTGTAAGAGACGGTTGAGGCGGCTACCTACAAAAGCTACATCTGCCGTCCTACGTGTTGGCTGCAAAGCAAACGGCTTCTCTCGCACCCTGCACGTGTGCAGTGCATGCATACGTGCACAGATAGCCCATGGTTAGATGCTGAACTCTTGAACTTGCAGCAGAGGGTGCCAAGAGAGTTGGAGGCGTAATCTGTGATATCTCTGGGCTCCATAACATTTAATAGATAGTAGATTGGAATGCAACAAACATACTTAAGTGCGTAGCTACAGAAGCGCACAGCACTGACTGCTAATGAGTAGCTGGGCGCTTTTCCCCCCCTAACATAATGTTTTGTTTTCCATAATTTAATTTCACTAGAAGAATATGGGTTTGCATCAGACAGTAGAGAGCAGTCTGCTAAGATGCAGTGTTTGAAATTTGAATAAAAATGCACTTTGCTCCTCGCTGTTGGCTTGCATACAAACAATTCTCACCGTGGTTACCCAGATTACCAGGTACTATTGTCTCATTTTCATGGGTAGACTAAAAATGTGAGGACTCTTTTTAGACACAAACTGCTCTAGTTTGATTTAAATGTGAATGTTAAATTGGTGAGATTAGTCCAAATACTTACCTTAATGGGAAAAAATCCAACAAAATAGATTCTAAATGAATAAAAGACATCTCAATCTGCAAAATTGTTTAATTTGCAGTTGCAGAAAAAATATGTAAGGCTCATTTAGATGAGCTGCTTTAATTGGATCTAACCTGCATTTTTAAATTGGTGGGCTTAGTTGAAATACTTAGTTTAGGGGAAAAATATAACAATGAGATTGATAAAGTAAAAAGATTTAATGAAAAGAAAGGCATTGAGTCTGAAATGGAAGTATCACAGGGCTTTTTAATAAACTTTTTTAATCATGCTCAATTTCTACCTCCGCCAAGGCAGAGGTCATTAGCAGCATAGCTCAAAGTTATGGACAGATCTTTATGAAATTTTTAGGAAATCTCAGAGAAAGTATAAGGAAGTGATATTAGATTTGACTGATGAGATTTTTGAGGTGATCCAGACCGCCTGAATCTAGGAATTTTTTTAAGGATTCTTTCTTATTGAGTGATGCAGTTAATTTTGCCATTTTGCCTCACTGGCAAAACATTTTAATTCTGGCTTTCGGAGGTCTTCAAGTCTTGAGATAAATCCATCTGTGAAGTTTAAAAGATCCAAACATATCCATTTACACTTACTATTTAACAAAAAAATAGAAGACATTCCATACCAGGAACAACTGAAGCGACTGTAAAACCAGTCAATCAATCAGTGCAAACACTTATTTTCAAATAACGTGTCTAATTTAATCTTTTCTGTCGGCTGCGTCCCAGACTGAATATGCAAATGAAGCAGGATGCATTACAGACGCAGTGTGTGCAGGGTGTGAAAACTAGTCAGTATCTCCAAAAACTACAGTGAACACAGACGGAGCTTGGTAATTCCACGCCGCGCCGGCAACGCTGACATTCGTATTTATGGCAGACTGCTGACGAGTTCCCGCCTCTTTGTCAAGCCGGCCCGGCTGTTGTCATCATGAAGCCTATTATTGATTCCACTGACACCCACACAACGTGACAAGTGAGCGCTCTTTAACTAAATTGCGCCGCTGACAAATAGCCGACAGTCCGTGCTTTTGTTGAGTACAGCTTACAATTTCACATCTGGCAGAGGAGGGAGGAAGACGTTCAATTAGTGCTCGGAGCGGCCAGATGAAACACTTTCTTGGCAGAGTTATGCAAGAGGCAAAAAAAACAAACAAAAAACCTCTGTGTTAAGAGCTTTTTTGATGAAAAACGTGCGTCTCTGTGCTACTATATCTTCCATGCAGCTATTTCGTCTTGTCAGACCAGCGGTTACCATAGCGATAGGATCTCGGTTAACCACCTCCTGCCATTGCTTAGCGACTGTTTTGTCTCCACTCAGCTGGAAGCCTTCCTATTTAATCCTCCTCCATTCATCTGCGGTGCACTGTCGCTGGAACTGCGATGAGTTGCCAGGTGCCGGTGCGATGCGTGCACGCGCTTATGCAGCAGGGCCGGCGGTGAGCAGATCTAATCGACTGCGGCGTGGAGCAAAGTGTCAGGGGGTCCCCTGAGAGCTCCACAGGCGGTGTCTTATTGGACCTGATCCCCTTATACGGGGGAACAAATTGAAAATCTCTTTCTCTCTCACAGCACTCACTCCGGCTGCACAATTAAAGGAGACAATTGCTGTTTGGCTTTAAGTTCAAGTCCCAACATCGGCCCGTTTCAACGCGACCGCCTCTGGGTCATCTATTACGGCGAAGTTTCACAGGCAGAGGTAATGACTTTCATTGAAATGTCTGATGTAGCTGCCGTCCCGGTTAAGCAGAGTAGGAGGAGGGGTCCAGAATACTTTTTACCTTTTAGCAAACATAACTCTTAAGCTGCCTCTGCTTCCACTTTGCACAGCCCCTTGGCCTCTCCGAACTAATCTCATTCCCCTTGAATTCATTGCAGTGCTGCTACTTCCAGGGGAATCAAATTAAAACTTGCTCCCTGTCTCAGTTTGATGCATTTTCGAGCTAAGACTCACTCACCAGGCCCAATCAAAGGTATTTTTTCTCCCTTTTTACAGCTGCTGATGAGGCCTCTGAGTTAATGTTTTTGTCTGGCACAGGGGATGTGTTTTGATTTGCTTTATGGAGAGCGTTCAGCGGAATGTATTACCCTTCCACTCATGCACTTACTCATGTGCAGGCATGAGAAGGCACCAGCAACCCACACAGGCACTGCGCAAACACAAAACTCCTGCGGCTGCAAGAGCAACAGTGCTGCAGAAATGTCCTATTATCCACAACTAGCAGTTCCACATTATTTTGCATAATGCTTTTTGTTCTTTTGTTAATTACCTCAGTCAATGCAAATGGGAGTGAATACCATTTCTTTTATAATCAAAAATGATATTGGCATTAATTCTCACATAAACTTGGAAGCCCATTCTGTCTGACTCTTATCTAAAGTAACCAGTATTGCCTCCTACAGCAGCTGCTTGGAGATATACTGCCCCCAACCAAACAGGTTTTCAGCAGGGCTGAGGTCAGAGGACAATGGTACCCACAACAGTGGTTGTTCATAGGGGTGGTGAAAAACAATTGTTTTTGTTCAGAATCAAGATTCTTGTTCATCAAAAATCTGAATCGTTCCAAAATTTCCAAGTATGGATTATTTTAAAGGCTAAAGGTTATTAACTTGATTTTCAAAGCTGCTAAGTGACAAAGACAGGTTAAACTCTGCCATGTTTAAACCGTTTTTTGATGAAAATGATCAGTTTTCGTTTGACTGATGACACAATTCCTCAGAGCTGTTTCTGACTTACATAGTTAATCAGCACGTTTTGTTACTAAAAGAATATTGAATCTGAATTAAGATCGGTTTGAATCGAGAATCAGAATCAAATTGAAACATGAGTCACTGCAAGATTCACATCCCCAGTTTTTATCAATTTATACTGTTAGAACCAAGCTCAGGTAGGGAACATGGTAGGGAATAAGAGATAAGGCGCAGATGTAAAAAATGGAGAAATTAAAATTAATGATTACAAAGAGGGTACATTAAACACACAAAACGTGGTGTGTACCACAGTAGTTGGGGTTCAGGGAGCTACACAAATAAAAGAAAGCAATAAAACAAATACCTGAAAAATCTAAGCAGGGCAGCCAGCCCCCGAGTTTCAGAATAAGGTACCAAAAAACCCCCCAAAAATGGCCTCCTAAAGTAATCTCTACATTATAAAGTAACCTCTACATAATAAAAAAGAGCAGCACCAATAACTAAAACAATCTAATACAATTACAAAAAAGTTAAAAGCTATGTACACACACAAAATTACTATCTACTACTATCCTAACTAGCGCAACTCAAACTATTTCTCTCAAAATACAACTAATACATCTAAAAAACCAAGTGGTTTTAACAAAACTGGAAAAAACTTGATTCTAATTACAATGGCCAAGAGGATGCCATTGGATGCTATTCAATCTAAACTATCAAAAGTGCACCAACTACCAAGCCAAAGTTCCAAGTCAATCCGAAGTCAGAGGCAAGCAGAGGTTGGACGGTCTGAAACCAAACATCTACCCTGGATGAATTTTATTCTCATGTTATCAGCGGTCCACTGCTGGTTCGTTGAGGAAAAGGCAAATCAGAAGAGGCAAAGATGAAGGTCATGTCATGTGCTGGCGCAGTGCGATTAGGATATAAAACAAGCACTTATTATTCAACCAGGCAGACAGAACTCATAGCAGTGAAAGATTAAAAGGCACTTTTTGCAGCATGGGAAGGTGCATTGTCTTTACTGCAGAAGGCACTTTTATATCATAGCAGGAAATGCCAGTGACGCTCAGTTTCCACCAGTCTGGCTTGGGACAGGACTGTTTGTGTACTTTGGTTTGGGAAACACTGATCTCAGTCCTTTGCAAACCATCTGAAAGGCGACTTATAAGCCACCTGTCACCTGGGAAGCTAATTATGAGATTGTTATCAGTGATCTAAACAGACAGGAGAAAAAAGACGAGACAAATCTTTCATAGAAAAACTCAAACCCAAATTGCTCATGAATTGAAATCCAATATGCAGAATCATTTGGAACGTAGTGCAAAAATGACAATGGGGAAGCAAGATGAGAAAAATCCAACGTGGGACTACAACACAAGTGACTGCTGCACAGCTTGAGTGAGTGGACGCGGCTTGAAAAATCAGAATATTTGCAGCCTTTAATCTGCTCAGGAAAATATCCAAATCAATAAAAACAAATCAAACAGCACCGAAGGGGAGCCAATAAACTGATATGATCGATATGAAAGTGAGTGTTCAGAGCAGCCGGTGTATTGGTTTTAAAGAAAAACCCACTTGTTTTAACAGGATATGCAGCTGTTAACAGGATGACCAACATACACATCATACAAGAGCTCTGAATATAGATTTTTCTGGACTACAATTTGTTACAGTGATCATCAACAAGATGGATTTTTTGAGAATTATAAACACTTAAGTGCCACAGAAATTAAAAGCAGACTAGAAGCTAAACTGAAACTTTGTCTGTTAAGGCTGCATAAACTGTTGGAAAACCAGACCATCACTACAAAGAACAAAAAAAACCCCAAAAAACAATCAAAGACTTGACAATTGCTCGCAGCTGTACTGAGAACATTTAACTGAATGGTGAGGGTCCTTTTTTTATTTCTTTATTTAGCTGCTCCAGTGGAAGAGGGTGTAGAAAATTCCCTAAAATTGAGAGCAGGATTTCTGAGTTAGAAATTACCAATGGCTTTTCTGTCATTCAAACTGATAAAAAAAATGTTTACATTTGCATAAAAATTGTGCCACCTGCAGCTTTAAGAAATGAGAAAAAGCCCAGGTGTTTTTCAAGTAAAGAAAAAGAAAAGGGAAGGAAATCTGTATGCAGAACTGCACCACTACCTTTCAGGATTTGGATGCAAAGAGAGAACGTTTTCACAGAGATGTGCTTTGCTTTAGAAATTCTCCACCGCACGGCAGAGCCTTCAGTGTCGCATGCTATTACGCTGTGATCTTTAAGAAATATCTTTTTATCTCAACTTGTCCTACCTCCATCAATATCTTCACTGCCAAAATGGTTTCTGTAGAAGAGCATGAGCTCAATCCTGTAGCACTTGTAGAGAGTCACCAGGCAGATGAGCAGCAGCAGGATGGCTCCCAGACCCCCGGCCAGCTCCACCGTGTACATCAGCTCCGCTAACATCCCAAAGACAAAGAGAGGAAGGGAAAGACATGGAGACATTTTAAAGATCTGGTTAGAAATGAATGAAAAAACAATATAATAGATGGGTTTAAATGCCAGGAAAACCAGAATTGTATCAAAAATCAGCAAAAATGACCAAAATAATGAGTCATTAGGAGGCATAAGTGCTTAATTATTTTTCCCTGGGAACATTCAAGGTGGAATTAGTGCTATGGATATGAGGCTATAACAGTTAAGATGGGTAAAAACAAGTAATACAATTTGAAACTATTTCCTATAATGGACCAGAAGTTATCATAGAGAAGTCAGTACAGTTGTACTGTGACTGTTGCAGCCTGCAGCCTGAAAGCGACATTTCATCAACACCGACATATAAAGAATTACAATAATCTCAATGAGAGGAAATAATCATCTCTAAGAGTCTTGCAGAGTGTCACGTTTGACACCAAAGCGTTTATCTGATCTTCACATACTGTAATGTTAAAGGAGCTAAAAGCGAAATTTTTTGCCGTTGGGTGGCGTACTGTGGAGCTGTCTCTCAAACCAAAACAAAGCCTGTGTCAATCAATGCCTCTCTACCTCTCCCCCAACCGAAAAACCACGCCCCTCTTATTTGTAAAAAAAGAAAAAAGGAAAAACTCCTCTTTCCTCATACAGATTTACTTTATTTATTAATTTTAAACAAAGAGCATGTTTAGAATTACGTAGGCCTAAAAACAGTATAATTATATATTTTTCTAAAACTAATGCTAATATGACTAGTTCATGATGGGGTGTGCATTTTCAATACAACATGAGCTCAGCTAAGAACCGCAGCTTATTCTAATTATTCATCGTTATGATCCAAAACATAAAAATTTTAAAGCAAGCCATTTTTATTTTGATGCAGCTTCTTAGAGCAGCAGCGGCAGGTAGCAGCAAGTGGCTACCATCTGTGGAAGAGGAAAAAAGAGAAGTGGACAAGGAAGAATCCGCTCCGTGAGTCACGTACCAGAAGAAGAGCAAACTGGAGTCCTTTTCAGTATCTCCGCTCTCTCCAACTTGAGAATGCCAGACCAATATTAATCCACGTTTTGTCCCTTTCCTTGAAAAATAACGATGTTTCTTGGAGGTAACATTGGCTCCTTGTCTTCGGTCAGATGCTTCCCACTTCTACCGGCGTGAGTCTCTACCATCTTGAGCGCTGGCGCTGCGCCGTAACTCCGCCCTGTGCCGGCTGTTTATAAGGACGGGGGCGCGTGTTCGTACATGGACGCACATGCACGCGCGGCCGGGCCGGCTAGTAAACACAGAGCTGGAGATCAACACACAGAGGCGCTGTGTGACGTCGCGCTATACTCCAGATAAAAATACACACCCGGTTCTTCACAAAAAGATTTTTTAACTCCTTCAATGTGAAAACAATGAATTTCGCTTTTAGC
>JAVQJG010228968.1:0-10760 GCA_036024015.1 Craterocephalus amniculus
GAGTCATAGGACCAAGTTTGACTGCCTGGAAAGATCTTCCAGTAGATGTAAGATGAATGCTAGGTGCTGCGTCAGGCGTCACTGAGAAAGTCTTCTGTGGTGTATCTTTAAGAAATTAATTGTCAAACATATATAATAATTCAGTGCAATTATCTAAATTTATTTTACTCAGACTTCAAAGTATAGGATATGCATTGAATTTGGAAATGGAAAATGTGCAGGGTCCCTGATTAAAAGAGCTGAACACACAGGCACACATGCACGCGCCATTAGTTCCCAGAGCTCCAGCTGCCCAGGGCTCTAAAGTCATGTTGTCCCAGTGTGATTGAAGGTCCAGCTGGTAGACCAGCCCTTTTGATCCCTTTCCCTTTTATGAGAAAGACAAACAGCTCCTCGTCGTCACCCACACTGAAGTGATTGATACACACATACGCTCTGACACACACAAGCATTCACATGGTGATCACAGACACACACACACATTTTCTTAATGGATGCCCTCTCTCCCACTGTAATCACTCTGCTAATGACCTGCTTGAACTCTGCATGAAACCTAGAGGGTGAGAATCAAAGGTGGGCGAGAGTTGAGCATAGCTAGCTGGGTTCAACTTAGTAGCTTTATGTTTCATTCTGTTTATTTTTTACTGATTTATCTGGTAGCCAAAAGCCATAAACTCAAGTTTATAGAATTAAATCTTTCATTGCTTCATGCTAATGGGTCTTACCTCTGCAATCTTCTGGCCTAACATCAGAAAATGTAGCATGTCATTGCAAAAATCAGTCCAACTGTGGCACATTAAAGTATTTATTTTTTCAGAGTGGAACTTGAATCAACTGATTTTCTTACATTCAGCTTAGATAGCTGGAATGATCCTGTTTACATGCACACCAAAATCTGATCATGAACTGATTTCTGGAATTATAAGATGATTCTTTGTTGAGCACAGTGGTGCCTAGAAGCTCCTAGTGTGGGAGCTACTAAGCTGCCATAATAGTCTACAGGTAAATTCTTTACTCAGTTTATACTCCAATTTCCTGATGCGGCACGTCGTTGTGTTTTTAACTGAGAATTAAAATCAAGAGATGCTGAATTTTGCACATGCATGGACATAAAAAGACAAAAACTCTGTTATATGGGTCGACATGCATGGAGATACAGGGGAGAAATTCTTTTAATTAGATAATGGCAGTTATCTGATCAGGATATCAGATTATTATACCTTCCAGAAATCAGGTAATGATCAGAGTTTTGGTGAATGGGCTCAGTAATCTGATTATGATTAATCAGCACACCTGACCAATGCACCTGAGGGTAACTTGGTTGAACTCTTAACAGTCTTTGGGGCACTTACAAGTGACCATTTCAAAGTGAAACTTGGTTAACCAATGACTTTCACTGAGTGCAGGGACATAGCAGTTTACTGAAATGTGCATGTGTTTTTATTGTTGTCACCTTCTAGTGACTAATTTGTAGATCTTTTGCGGAATAATATCTTAAAACCCCAGAAAGGCAGCCCAAATTTTATTTACATGCCCAAATGCTATTTTGTAGGCCTGTGGTGTTCAAAACAAGCCCAATTAGGCAGAAACCTAATCTGGCAACAGTGTTTCTGTGAAACTTCTGACACAGTGAACAAATGACTCAGAACTTATCATATAAATGATCACCTGTTTCAGCATCTGGAGGATAAATGGAGCTAAAACTTCCTGATAAAAGATTAATCACAAAACACCGTTTGGAAACAAACTCCTTCTGTTAAATAGATAAAAATTATTCTTTTTCTTCATCTCCTCTTCAGCGTAGTCTCCTTTATGGTCAGTGGCCTCTACATTCTCTCCTCTGTTTTCTGTGTAACATGACTGCAACAATATCCTGGCATAGTGGAGCCACATTTCTCACTCCAAACCAGTAAATGATGCTTACTGACAGTCAGAACATAGAGGTCTCAGGTCTTTATATTCAATGTATATTTGTTTTGTAATATAACATAAATGGTGGTGTGACATGTTTTAATATTTCCAGCTAACAGACTCCATCATTTATTTATAAAGCTGGCAATGCAAAAGTAAAAGAAAATCTATGTTCACTCTCCAGGATGGTTCATTAATGTTATGTTCTTTAAAAAAGAATTAATCGGAAAAACATTCCTTGTTAACGGTTTAAGAACAGTAAATTAGAAATGTTAACAAAAAAAATAATATTTTATGAGAAGGGTGAAATAATAAGAGCATCAATTTCTTAGGTCTTTACCTTGTTTTATGATTAATCAAAGCGGAGGACTAAATGACTTGTTGGGATAAGTTTGGGATATAAAACAAAGGAACCATTTAGCACATGGAGCTTTTGGTCTTTATATAAACACAGTTTAAAGTGATTCTAAATGTTTATGTTTCATGGTCTGAATGAATCACTGAAAACATAACCATGACTTATGCTGTGATTTGGAAGCTAATATCCTACCTGCATGTTTGAAGTGCGATTTTCCAGCAACTGCCTTTCTAAAGTTCTCCCCTGTACCCCTCTCCCCGCTTTTGCAAATGGAGCGAACAAAAGAAGGGCCAACAGACAGACAATAATAAAGAGAGAGGAGGAGAAGGGAATGTGCAGCCGGATCTACACTTCCTGGGTGTCTGCCGCCCCGGAGGCCACTTCAGGGCTAGCTTTACATAAGACTCAATATACACTGGATATAAAATCAAAATGGAACTGACTATAGACTGTTGTTGCAGCTTAGTACAGAATACAACAACTATTTCTACACATGAGTATCTCCTTTTTTGCACCATGAGGCATAAAGGTAGATGTTTGTTTTACAGCCAGACAGGTTGCAACCAACAAAGAATGTAAGTCCAAACTTGTAAAAATGTATGTTCTTGGTTCAACACAACTTCAGCCTGAGTGGAACACAACTAGTGAGCACAAAGTTGCAGAGAAATTTTAGATAAACATGGGTTTTATATACATTTTCCAAAAAATTAAAAAAAGGAAGAAGACTTGGAGCAGGGTCAGGAGGAAGTTTGTACTTCTAGGCACACTAGACAAGCTAAGGTTAAACCTCAGATCACTTTATTCTATTCTATTCTATTCTATTCTATTCTATTCTATCCCTGCCCGTTGAGAAAATGTCAAGACAACTCAGTGTTTTACATATTCAAATAAACTAAAATTATTGAGCATTGGTACGCTTTAAACCAACCCTGGTCTGCTTCCACGGATGGTCCCCTACATTTGGAGTCGTGTCGACTAATGATGAGTCGTTCATTAACGAGCCGGCTCTTAGAGCTGATTCTTTGAATTGGACTACAAGAACTGATGTAAGAGAACTGATTAGAAGAGGCAGGACTTTGTTCTATAAATTCACCGTTCGGTAGGATGTTTTGACGCGGTAGCACATTTTGATAAAACTCCAGATTTTTTTTCCTGAGCCTTTTTTCTTCTTGGCCATTGGTCATGGCATCATAGTTCTTAAGATGTAATCCAGACTGGTCTGCTTTAGGAAAGGGCAGTAAAGCAAACCAAACTGAAGGAAAGGTACCCCATGTGCCCTGAAGTGCCCCTGGAGTGCTTCTAATTAAAAGCAAGGAAGCAGCCACCTGTAAATGCTTCCTTGTCAGGTTGTCATCCATTCATCTGTATGCATCTGTTTAGATTTTCTGCAGTTCCATGGAGGATGATGCCTGCTAATTTTTCAGACAATGTTTGAGGATCCAAGGTATCCACAAAGCTTTGAAATTTTCATTTTTAGTTGCCTCAAGATGACTTTGTCTTGACTTGGCTCCACGACAACAAAGCTGAATAAATCTAATGATGACTTTGAAAAAGTTAAAACTCTAATAATGATAGCCAATGAGACCTTGAGAGAAGTTCTCTTAGTCTGACAACAACCCAAATTTTACATTAGTTGAGCCAGAAAACAATCCATAGAAGTGAGCAGATGGATATGATTACGGTCAAATCAATGAAAATAGATCACTAAGACACGCAGACAGAGATATGGCAAAGAGAAGAACCCATGAAATAAGGAAAAGGATTGAAAGAAACAGATAAAATGCATTATTCTCTGAACTCCACGAGGTCAGAGTCTCTGTCGCTCTCAGCCCTCTGCTTCTCTTTCTCTTGCGGTAATCCGTCCAGTAGCACTGTGATGTCAGACTCCTCCATAAATCACCGCTTGTATGCAATACCAGCAGGAGCCAAAGGTCAAAGGGGAAAATTAGAAGCTGTCTTTTCCTCTGCTTTCATGTTAGCCGCAGGGCTAATCACCAAGTGCGCTATCAGCCTCATTTCCACTTTAAAACAAACTCCCCGACAGGCTGAGGAGCAGCTGTTTGCCCACACTTACATTTTATAGCACCAGAATTCATTCTTACCTTTCTGTTCCAGCATCCTTTTCTTCTATCTACCACATTATCAGGCATTATCAAAGAGCGTGCCCCAATCTCGCAGCATTCATTCCCTCATTCATTTTCTATACCGCTTAATCCAATTCAGGGTCGTAGGGGAAGATGGAGCCTAGAGCAATTAGCAGGTGAGAGGCGGGGGACGCCCTGGACAGGTTGCCATTGTTGAAACATTTGTACAGGAGTGGCCTTCTTCCCTGCTCCTCTAGTTCAAATGGATCCGTTCATTAATACAAGGCCTAATGAACTTTTATTACCTTTTTCTACCCCACAGTCAGTTATTCGGCACCACTGTTACAATTTTCTAGTACTGTAACTACATGGAGTTTTGGACTAGAAATGGCATTATTGACTGAAAGTAATAAAAATTTATCTAGAACCACAGATTGATCATATTAGCTGCGTTTCCATTACCGCTACAATTAATCAACCTAAATATCACAATAACAATCTGGAAATGGAAACAACTACATTGTTAAGATGTTAAGAACTATGAAAAGCTCACTTTTAGAATAAATCAAATAAATGAAATAAATCAAATAAAAACACAAGAAAAAATTAAAATAAAATATACATATAATACAAAAATAATAAAAAATAATACAAATACAAGAAATAAAAGTTCATCCTTGATAGAATCCTACAGTACGCATGTTGTTCTTCTATAGCATTCTCTCCTTTCTTTGCCCCTTTCTCCAATCTGCTCTTACTATGCTTTCACTTTGCATCTTTTCTCTTGCTCTGCACCCTTTCTCCATCCTTTTTTCCCTCTCTGTGGGAATGTTTTCCCTATCGGTTGTCAGAGCAGTCAGCGAGGTGCATAGCAGCAGAGCTTTGATGATGTTCCTCTTTGCCTATCTGCTGTGCAATATGTTTTGAAACTCACCCTCCCTCTGCACACCTGCTGAGTAACCACATGACACTGGGAAACATCCCACAATAGGGTCAAAACACTTTTATCTCAGTTTTAGTTATGGATTTAGTAACTCTCTGCGGATTAAACGAACAATATGCAGCTGGCCAGTCCTGAGGTCTTATAAGATCGCTTTCTTTTGCTTTATCTGGGATTTCCTTTATTCCCAGTCAGTGGGCTTTGCTCTTGATTTAGTAAAAATATCACAACTTTAAAGAACAAACAGCAGCTGCACAGAATGAAATTGAGAATTTCATTTTAAAACCAAACATCCTGTTTTTCTCAGACAATTTTGTTTATACACACATGAGTCATTGTGGGTTTTGACTAAAATGAATGAACGCTACAAATTAGGTCTTTAGGTGGCTTTGCTCTGTAACTTAACATTGTGATTTAATATAAGTTACTTTTGGAGACAGAGAATCTTAACAGTCTATGACTCATACTGAAACCAAGAAAGTCTGCATAAGTACAAGTTAACTTCCTCACAAAATGCAAGCAATGTTGTTGGGTTCCTCAACTCTACGTTGGTTGTTAAGGCTGGTGAGTTAGTGTGCAGGGTATGAGCAACAGGAGAGGCAGCAAACTTTAAGGGCTGCACAAAACATCGAAAATGTACCCTCATCGCAATTTTTGCCTGCGCGATACACATAACAACAAGTGCCTAAACAGCGAAAAATAGTTGCCCCTGTTTGCATGTTTTAATGGAACTCTTTAAACCTGAATATCAGCCTGTTGTGAGTAGTGATTGATGATGTCTGGGGTGAATATACAGTGATTGACGCATGTCGGTGCCCTGAGGAGGTTGCCCTCTTCAGAAAGCAGACACTGTAACTTTGCAGGAGCGGATTCGTCTCTCATAGGATCATGTGACCTGCAGCGCTTTGCTTTACGGTTCCTCTTTATAAACACAGAGAGCTCTGCTTTGTTTTATGTCTCACTTTAACGTTTGTTATAGCAGGAGTAAGAAGGTGAAAACAGTTTCTGAAGAGGCCAGAAAGATGTTTTCATTTTGCACCAGTGTCATGTGACCTGTGGGAAGTTACAGGTTTAGCCCCCTAGTGGCCTAAAGTAACAAGGTATCCCTTTAAGGAAGTGATGTGACGTTCCAAGCGCTCATGGTGAAGAATCTAGGCCAGGATAGAATGAAACAGCTAGTCAGCATTAGCATTTATGCTGTTAAAAAGAACAGGTGTGTACTTCCAGCAGCAGAAATGATGCAGGATTGGTCATGAAGAGTTTTAATCAAATCTGCTTTCACCCATGTACATAAAACAAGTTCCAGACTTTCCAGCTTTCCCATGCTTTCATCTGCTTGGCAATGCAAAAGCTCATTTCCCTAATCTTTATAGAAACCCGACCTGAAATCTGTGTTTTATAGTTGTTGACAGATGCAGGTATGCTTTTGTAAAGATGCTGTATGAACTGTATGCTCAAAACCATGTCAAGGATTATCATAAAACGTGGCAAAACGGCTGCTGATCTGCCAGAATTAACCTTGTGATAAAACTTTTGTAAACCAGTACAACTGCTTCTTGACACATATATCAAATCAGCCACTCACATGTCAGCAATTCACTTAGCTGAGATAACTTAAAGTTCAAACTGAGGATGAGAATAGGGATGGTTGCACCGTGTGACAGAGCTCAGATCATCCGAGTCCATTGTAGCTTACTCAAACTGCCTCCACAGTCTCCACATCTACATCCAATATTCCACCTTTTGGATGTGGTGGAACGGAAGGTTCTCATCAATGATGTGCAGCAACTGTGAGACGCTGTCATGCCAATATGAAAAAAAACTCTGAGGAATGTTTCCATCACCTTGTTGAATCTATGATACCACGAATTGAGCCAACAAAAGAGGGTCCAGCCCAGTGCTAGCAAGATGGACCTAATAAAGTGCCTGGGAGTGGGCGGGGTAGAAATTAGTTATTGTGAGGATGAAACAGCGTATAGTTTAGACAAGTCTGGAGTCCATGTCTGCAGAAACCATGAACCTTCCTCATAACTCAAACATAATCAGTTCAACTTGTCTGCATAGCTGCTTTTGTTGCTTCGAAGGTGACATCCTTTTTCATGTTGCGTTTGCATTATTCTGTACCTTCTTTGCCGTTCGTGGTCCCATTAACCTCAAATCCTGATTGTGACGTTTGTTTCTGAGCCCTGTGGAATGCTTTGAGTCAAACAGCAGGAAGCAGCTGGAGGATTTTCAGAGCTGAATGTGGATGAAAAGCAGGTTGGAAAATGACAACCTGAGCCAATCCTTTCCTCAGGTGATGGAATATTTGCTCCATGCTAAGCACACACTGAATTGTTTGGTTTCTGCCACAGAATCTCACAGTGTGTGGACACAGCCTCACATCACTCACTTTTCTCTGTTGAAGCGTGTCAGAACTGGCAGGATGTGGATCTGATATTATCACAACGGCTGCCTGTTCAGGTTGTATATCAGACAATGAGCCTTTGTAACCTCGTTCTGTTGGTTTTATGGCGCTGTTGCTGCCAGATGAGCACTAAACCACTGCGTCATTCAATCAATAAGGCCAATTCATTTGTCTTGTCAGTGCTTGATTTGCTGTCTGGCTCAGTCTCAATCCATTTGCTCTTGTCATTTGAACAAACATAAGCCTGTAACGAGTTTTGTTCAGCTTTAATAGGCCTGACTTCTCCTTCATACTAAACATTTTTAAGCATTGTTTGTCTGATACTGATTAAAGATGCTTCAAAGAGCTCAAAGTGAACATTCACACATATTTCTTCTGTTTTCACAATCATAAGAAGTATCGCTCAAGATGCCAACCATCATAAACTGACAAGCAATTAATAAACATGAAATCGTCTCAGCGGAATTACTGCTAGAACAACTGGCACAGCTACACTGACTGTTTTCTACTGGAAAACAATCTCCATCAGAGTGTACTGTGAAAAAATATTGAGCTGCCTCTCACATTTTGTGTGACGGCGCCGTAATCATATTTGCTTTTCAGTTGGTGCCCCATCAGCTGGTGCTGATTGGGGCGTGAACCACACCTGGGCCCGGTTTGCCCTGACCCTATTTATTCTCTTGAGCACCAGGCTTGTGCAGGGTGGGAATGATTGTTTCTGGGTTTTGTTTTTCTGGGATTTTTCATCTTTTTAAAGCAGAATTATCTTAAATTTTGATTTAGTGAGGAATTAAAACTCTTACGTAAATGTACCACTGTCATTGTGGTGCAATGCCTCCCTTGTATCATAACGAAACATACATGACAGAAACAAAGTCTGAGAATGGCGGACATCCAGCAGTTTGCATGAGAGGTGGTGATTTGACTAATCAGTGTGCAAGCTTCACCCTTTAAAGAAGTCGGATCGGAAAGATTGGAACCCCGACTGAAGGGTCCCAAAACAGGCCAGGTGGGATAGTCTCAGTTTTTACCTGTAGAATAAAAAAAGCATGCTGACCCGGCCTGTTGGTGGAAACAGGGATGAAGAGAAGCTTTCTTCTAACTTCTCTAAGTCGTCTTTAGGAACAGTTCGACAGGCTTCCTTAAGGACTTACCAACCAAAGCACCTCTTTGGAAGTTTTTTCTTCTGTTCTTTCTCCAGATGATCCCACACTGCTTCAATAATGTTAAAGTCCAGGATCCGGGGAGGATCCATCATCTGTCAGACCTGTTGTCACTGATTTCCAGTCCAGTTCTTGGGTCATGTGACATATCTCAGACTTCTCTCCCTGTGTCTCCTCCTTAGGAATGACTTCTTGACAGCCATGTTTCCATGAAGACCATTTCTAAGATGGATCACCTGATGGTCCAGACGCATCACTCAGGTCCTGGGTCAGGTATCTGCTGGATTTGTTGAACTTGCTTTAGGACAATGTTTTCAGATCCTGTTCATCTTCTGTAGAATTCGTCCAGCTTCAGCAAATGTTTTAAATAAATTTCAATAATTTTTCTTCCTGTTAAATTAGTTATTTTTCAATTTTTTTCATAGATGCAAATGAGGAAATGGGAACAAACAGTGTCTTTGTGACAGACTGCTGGTCGAAAATTGTTTGATTTTTTGGCAAATCAGTGCTTCGTTCCTGCAGTACGGAGACTTTTTATGTTTGAATGATTCTTAGGTCAGAGATAAGAAACTTAACAAATATATATTTCTCTGAAAATAGTCAGATACAAGAGATGGGCTGAAAATGAGTGAAAAAGCAGCCGGGGTACAAAAAAAAAGCTTTAAAAGACTTTGAAAAAGCTGGAGAACTTTTTCTCTGGCCCACACAGAAATCAGAATATGAAAAAATGAGGGGTGGCTCAAGACTTTTTAGGATTGTGTAACAGCCATTTTAACTATAATTACAAACTATAATTCTGTATACTGAAAAAATGATTAAGTGGATTCTTACAAAAATGCAACATGGCATGTTGATGTTTGGATAGCTGTGCATACTATCTTACACCTCCGACAGACTAGCAGGCCCACACCGCCTGCCCAACCGGACTATCCCGGCCAATATTTGCCTCCATCAGATAAAGTTTCACTGCAGCCAAAACGGATTACACCCAGCATCAAACGCACTGTTTCTACATTTTATTAAACTTTTAAGCCACCGAAAAACAGGATTGTAAGAAAAAGGAGGGAGAGTGGGAAGAGAAAGTAATTATTCATCTTCAGCGCTCGCGCACATTGGCACACTCGCAGCTTCTTTCGCAGGTTTAAAGACATCCTTTACCTTACCGTACCAACCTTACCTGATAATTGTCAACGCTGATTTATTAATTCTTTCCAAAGTTGAAATTAAAGTTTGTTTTCTCAAATTGGGTCTTTTAAAGGGAACGCTCTTAACGAGCCATAACAGGCGGATGAATGGCTGGCTTCTCCAACTTTAAGGGTGTTATGCACCATGTCCAACTTCAAAGACCGTCTTAACTCCACACTTTAATTGTATCTTCTTCAAGCCTGTCTGCCTGACCGCCATCTGATTCTGCTGACAACTGCACTCCTCTCTCTTACTCATGCTCATCCCTCTATCTCTCCATTCCTCCTCCCCTCTCCCCACTTTCTCCATCTGTCATGGCAGATATACCCCTCTTCATTCCTCTTATTTCCTTTAGCTCTTCTAAAGTCAATCTGCCACAAGTGTCAACTCCAGGCACGAGCCCTAAATGACTTTTTCTGGATAAGTGTTGACATCATGCAAACAAAATGATGCTATTTGTGACTCCTTTCCTCTTCCTCCCTCCTACTCCTGTTTATTTCTCTGTTGCTTTCTTTTTTTTTTTTAGCTATTTCTCTCTGAGCCTACAAACAGACATTCACGCTTTTCTCCATATGGGCTTTAATTTGCCATTGTCCCCCAAGATATTCCTCGCTCAGGCTTGAGATAAAGGGATAATCACTTCAAAGGGAAGCTGGAGGGGGGGGGGGGGGGGGGGGGGGGGGGGGGGGGGGGGGGGGGGGGGGGGGGGGGG
>JAVQJG010228971.1:0-12026 GCA_036024015.1 Craterocephalus amniculus
GATTGACACTTAACGACAACTGTTATAAGCATTCATTCATGTCCATGGCAGGTGTCATGTCATGATTATGACAGCATTATGACAGTCTTGTGCACACCCATTCAAGTAAAGTGTTACCCACTTTTCAAGTATTCGGCTCTTCTAGCTCCTAAATGGCTCTACATAGTACATCGTTCAGAGCTTCTAATTTAGCAGATTCGAAATGGTTTTTATGTCATATGTATGAGGCAATTTATAAGGAAGCAAGTTTTTTTTTTTGGAAAATCATTTCATGCTTTTTTTTTTGTTTAGAAAACAACTGATAATCTTTATTTCATATTTAAATCATAACTTTACATGAACAACTAAACCGAACCTCAACAAACACATCAAATAAATAACGGCTGTAGTCTGTCATGTAAATCCAGCTTCCATTTCTCTCTGCAACTGTTCTTTACAGCTTCCTGCCTTTTGAGTCTTCCCCTTTTCTTCTGGGTATGAAGTGTGAAGGAGCCTCTTATTTCCCTGCATGTGAATGACATAAAATAGTCCCGCTCCCTCTCAAGACGTGAGTCTTTCCCCGATGGGATTCAGTTCACTACAAAGAACTGGCTCTCAAGGCCCGGCTTGTTCATGAACGACACATTACTGATTGGAAAGGAGCGCATATACACGTCACACTGCCATATCCCTTATTCAACTATCTGACTCTAAGCAGCTTTTCTAAATGTAGTCAGCAAATTACAGCCCAGTGTGTTGAGTTGAGACAGGAAAAAGTGTTTGCATCTCAGCGGCTGAATCAGAATACTTTAATGAGAAGAAATTTTCTCAACACCACAAAGTTTTTCCCGCATGTCCTCCTGTAACTATGTTGTATTTCTGGGTGCAATAACATGGATGCAGTGTTTTTTTTAACACATCTGAGGGATAACAACTTCCCTCAAGACCTGATGAACTACACTATGCACAAATTACAAATAATGTGCTGTTTGTTCCTACATATGCTGGATGTCTTTGTTTTAATCTCTGAATTCTGTATTTGAAAATGTTTCTGTATTTTTTGGCTGAAGACTTCCTGAAAAATTCCAATAAATAAAAACGATTATTTTGTTATTCACAGAATACAAGGACAGATCAGTAGGGACATGTCCCAAGCATCCACACTTAAAATCACTCCTTTTGAAGCAACTTTAAACAAAACTATGAGTTTGTACAAGTACAATGCCATACCTTCCAACTCCCTTTTTACAAATGTCTAAAATAACTTTTGTTGTTGTTGTTGGGATAATATTTTATGATTTGCTCTTGTTGCTCTATCTTATATTTAGGCAATATAAACTCAAATGTCATGTTTTCCAGTGGTTGTGTTGAATTCTGGGTAATGCACCATGCATTTCCACAGCAGTAATTTCATCAGCACTACATCGGACTCGCACTCACACTCACACTCTCTTTGCTGCACAGTTTCTCTTCTATGGAATTGCTATTTCATGCACTAATTGGTATAATTCACACCTACTTTTTCTCTTTAAGTAGATCATTAATCATGATTATCACGGTAAACTAAACAGCTCCTTTTTCTTTGAGTCTTTTTCCTGTTTCTTATTTGACTTATTTAACATACAGCTATACTAGATTCTCTGTTTCATCGTTGCACCTAAAATATATCACAAATGCATAACAGAGGTAATATTGTTTGCACAAGAAATTATAATTAAGTTAGTGTGTAGAAAAGGCTCCTATCCACATATGTACAAGTAAGGCAAAACAATTATACAAAAAGACAGAAAAAACATTTATATTATATTTTCTGCAATATTCTGGAAAAACATGATGTCCTTGTTCATGTATGCTTCCTCAGGAAGCTGAGACAGAACAGTATAAAAGACCAAATTCCACTTTCACTGCAGCACGTGAACATAAATGTAGCATGAAAATGAAAGTTCATATTCATGATGAATAAAGAAAGGAATATCTTACCTGCTGCAACATTAACACTGACATTATTCCTCTACAATTTTTTCATGATGATTGACATAGTAAAAGCGTGCAATCCAGAGTCACAAAGGACAGTGAGGCCCATGATGTGCATCCCAGCAGACAAATAAATAGCACAGGCATGTTCATGTCAGAGGTAAAAATTATACTCAAGCATCTTTCAAACTCGCATACATCTGCAGATAAGAGCTGAATTATAGGGCGGAAGCTCCAGAGCTGGAGAGGAGAAGACATTTATTGCTCTATCATGGAAATGGCTTCCACTACTCAATACCCCGGGGGCTGATGACATGACTTTTAGTGTTGAATCATTGTACCATGACTTGTCCTATCCATCTTGCATCTCGGTGCTGTGCAATGATGGGACGTTTCCCTTTACAGCATCTTTGTCATACTTAATGTGCACAATTACAGTATGATAACTTATTTAGCACGAGCAAATGGATGCAGCAAAAGTTCCCCTCTCAGTCTTTATCACTTGGTGTAGAATTTGTCAGCTGTGGATCTTCTTTTCTGAAGTCCCTCATGGGAAAAATAGCACTTTTCCCCCAGCTTTTACACTAATTTAGACCGACTCTAACCGAAAGGACACTGTGAGGCTAAAATACCCAATAAGCCTGGAAGCAGTGGATGGACCTGACAATGGATCATATGTACAGATAGTGGAGAGAAAGGGAGTGCAACATGATGCAGAGGACATGGAGGGAAGTAAAAGGAGACATGTGGAACAGGACAGGGTGAGGAGATGTGTGGGCGTCGAGCTTGGTGACATGCGACAGGATGATTCACACAGGAAAGGGCATGTTAAATGAAAGCCGGGTCTGTGACAGCAGCACGGGTGTGCACTGCACTCTTGTCAATCTACACCTATTTCTTTCTCATGCACAAAGACACACACATCTATGTACAAGCCAGGCACTATGTCCCCTCCTTGCTCCTTTCAGAAGTTGATTGCTCGTTGATGGAGATTTCTTTCTCTCTTTAAAACCGTAAACTTTGTCCCCAGCTGAGTTGATGAAATGTTTTGCTCAGCTGTATTGTGATTTGTACTTTGGTGTGCAGAGCCGAGCTCCGCTGGCAAACCTTAACCTTTTAGTCCACTCAAGCTGTTTAGTGTCATGAACAGATAAAGCACCACATTTAAAACTGATTTATTGCTTGGCTCTTATCGGTGGCCTGTGTTGATTTTTTAAAAGCAGTGAGTTCCTGTTCATACAGGGAATGTAATGCTGCTGGACGGAGCATTATGCTAAATTCCAGTGTGCATGTCAAAAGTGCATATTCTTACAAGCCTTCCCAGCCATCTGTTGGAACCTTAAAGGCAACAGAGTGATCCGAATTTATTGAGGACAAACCAACTTTTTATTCAGCACCTCAGTCCTTGTGTGAAACATAATTCATTAAAGTAAACATGTATCAGCTGGCAAATTACACCCCAATTAGACTTTAAATCACAGATGACTCTGCACCGTGACAGTGACTGCACAGCAGAGTTGAATTCTTCCCCAGTCACCTCAGGAGTGAGTGAGTATCCTTTCCCACAACATCCAACTTGATTTAAACTGTAAACACACACATCTCCATCTGCAAAGCCCCGCTGCATGAAATAGTGCCCCTGAGCCCAGGCGTTCCTATTCCCAGGTCTATGCTTCACTCTGCTTGGCTGAGTTTTATTAATGCAACTGTTCCGCATTATCCATCATTCCTCTCTCCCAAAGTCTTGACAGTTAATTAGATGCCACATTTGCTAGAACTATATTAGGCATTAAACATGAAAGAAAAAGCAGCAGCAGCAGCCTATAGAAGGAACACACACGCACACATACAGTAGGAAACACCTCTAAAAGGAGAAAGTGAGATACACAGCTAAATGTTTTAAACTCTAGAATCTAAAGGGGGCAGATTCACGTTGGCTCCATATATCACTGTGCCTTACTGTGTCCAGACTCTCTGGGGTCAGACACTGATGAATGACTCCCTATTTCAAAACCCACATCTTAAGGTCAGTATGCATATCAGTGCATGAACCACACTGTCTAATTCTGTTGATGTCCATCAGAATTCTGTCTTTAATTCTGTCAGATTACTTAAACCACTTAATCTCGTGATATACAGTCATGGAGATTACAAATATGGATTTCCCCCCCCCCTTTTTCCCCAGAGATCTCTGCTGCCAGAAGCTAAAGGGAGACTATCTGCTGCGCTCACAGCATGAAAGAATGAAAAATCATGCTTCTTTTTCACAATTTCTTTCAGTCTTCATGAGCTAGTTGTAATAAAGCTTCTTTAGTCAGAAGGCCACAGAGATGTAGAATAACACTTCAATAAAAACTAGGATTTACATATCTTGTCATGTCAGGGAGTTGTAGGCCATGGAATGAGCAGACGTGTCCTGCAGATCATATCACTGTAACTTAGTGCAGAAATTATACTCAATTATACTTGAAAATTTGTCTCATTCATTCATTCTACCAGACATTATTCTTACAAAAATACTTTTAGATGAAAGAAATAACTAGAAATTTAAGTTAATTTTATCACTGCTATTGAGAACTGGATCAATGTCCAGGATACAGTGAATACTTGGAATACATAAATATAAGCTTTCCAACATAGAAATTAATATTTTTCCTATATCTTTTTTAAGTTGACATACAATCTGTTTAAACAAAACAAGCAAAAAAAAAACAAAACTCAGCATTACATGACGTCCAGTAAATCATTGTTTTACTGACTAATGTTTTCTCTGTGCTGTAATTTTCCCATAATAATTATTCCTGGTATGTCTCCAGTTTGTTCTGTGTCCCTGGCCTTTATTCTCAATGTCTTTTCGCCTAATTATCAATAATACTGCCATAAATAATAGATAACATTAGCTACTTATAAAGAAAATGCTTCATATAAATTCCATACATCACTGTTTGCTTACATCCTCAAAATATTTATTCTGTTTGGTTGCTTCTCTGCTGTATGAGTAGCTTGGTACCAAGCCAGTATATAAGACAGCTGTTACCGTCTGTGCTGAATGCACCATCTTCAGGGAATCAAGCCCAAGAGGAGGCTGGTTTCTGTCTGTGATAGATTGAGCACTAAATATATCATTCATCACTTATCCAATCTGTTTTGAACATCCCCCTTTCATATTATCATATAAAGGTACACCCTATATTCTCAGAGTGATGCAATTTGGTTACATGTATAATTCTAGTATATCACACAGCTAGTTTTCTTTGCTGCTAAGCAAGGTATGCATAAAGGCTTCTTGCAGCAGCGGTACCTCCTGAGACCACGATTAATGGTAGATCTTTCCAGAAGATGTATAAATAGCAGCCTACAAAGCACAGGATTTTAATAATGATGATAAGCAGCATGAGGTTTTAATGATGCTTTCTCATTAACAAATTGCACGATCCATCTGTCCAATCAATAAGAACAAGAACAAATTATTCAATTATAGGAATGCAATTTTTCTTATAATTAAATATTAGATCAAAAGTTTGGGGATAAAACAACCCTGGCATGAAAAATGTTTGGTGGATATTTTAACAATTTTATGACTGACTCGTGTTTCTCAATATTTTCATCATTAATTACCACATGTATGTAGACAGATCCGCTTATTTACCTTGGAGAGGTTTCCTGTCTCCGCCACATTTATTTCTGACGACTTGTTTGTAGAGGACAAACAGTCTTCATCTGTTTGCTGCTGCGTAGAAAAGATCAATAAAGATGCTCGACTCAAACATAATTATAAGTTAATTCCTTAAGGGATTTATGGTGATGGTAATCCTTATCTCCATTAATGCCGTTAAAAAAAGTCTAAATCCAACAGTTTATTTCTGCACCCAGAGGGCACTTACGATAACTGTCGTTAGCCACCATAAAACCCTTTTATTGAACATCACATCTGTTAGATTTTCTCATTACATAAAAGTCAAATCCTTTAATGTGCTGCTTGATATTTTACACGTATATTCCCCATGTTATACACAAAATGTGTCCTAGGAGGTCTAATGCAGTCACACTAATGAGAGACATTTCAGATCACTTAGCAACGTTTTACACTTTCACAAATTTCAATCAAAGTTGGGTGCTTGCGTGTTATTAATGCTGCTTCTTTACCATGCAGATATCTCTGGTTGCAGGAAGTCATTTATGAATGACCTCCTTTTAGTTCACTTTGACACAAGGCCTTAGCTGTGCATCTCTGAAGAACGCTTATTCCAGCACACTGGGTTGGATTTGTGTGCAGTTTGATTCGGTGTATGCTTATACTGCCATGAATTGACCCTGATAGAGAAAGAAGGCTGTCTCTGACTCCCATTGCTCCCTTCGTTCTGCTGCATTCTTGTCGGGATGTAAACACACAAGCACAGCTGCTCTGTACTTGTGAGCACCGACTTTTGAGCTCACGCACTGACAGTGCTGGTGCCACGGCCTGTGATTTAGTTGTGCCCCAATAAACGCAAGATGTGAGATGGACCTTTATAAGCAGACATGAATAATTGGTAAACAAACAGACTGTGGCCAAATCTGACATTTCTGAGCCTCGTTGAATCTTGATTTTTTTTTTTTTCCCAAAGGAGAGACGGCAGCTTCTTAGATCTCTAAGCAGCATCCCAAATTTACATATCGTCTTGCATATTTATACTCTGATCCAAAGCAATTTAAATTCCCTCGGAGGGAATTTGATGCAAAAGCTCACCTCAGATGGCCACAACTGTAAATGAATACATTTGTTGAGGGTTGGAAGCCTTCTCGTTTCATCTGTGCTTGGCTGAAATTTTGTTCTCAGACATCACAGGAAATGGCAGGGGACTTTTCATTATATTGGAGTCAGATATTTCAAAATTCTTAGGGGTTTAATGTTGGAAATAACTGATTTACACATGAATAAATATGCAGTCATTGGTTACAGGAGAGAAAAAAGAAATCCAAAGGATAACATTCTCTTTGATTCTTATTTAGAGAGGAGAAAAGAGGGATTTTTGCACATTTCACATGGTGGGTGAAAAAAAAAAAAGAAAAACTCCAAAAGACGCAGCCGTTCCATTGCGACATATCAATAACCATCTTTGGTTATTTTTACAGTTTATTCTTCTATTCCAAGGGAAATATTTCAGGTGGATGAGACGCACACGCGCTCTGAAATGCAAATGCATACCCACTGAGCACTAGATGTAATTTCAATGCAGGACATAGCTGTAGCCCTTTCTTAGCCGCGAACATCTCTGGCTATATTTAGACCACTTTAAGTCCAAGCAATTTCATATCACACAAAATAAGCGTAAATGTTTCAGGGTCAAATCTCAGTCTTTATCTGCTTCTCTTCTGCCAAACATAGTCTTAACATTGATGTTTTAAAACCTTATAATCACTTTGTCAAATTGTGAGTATGAAGAGAAATTACATCCATGAACATTTTATATTTTGATCTACGAACCCTCACAGTTCAAATCTGAGGCGATGGACACCTATGCATGCATATAAAGCTCCCTCTCGCACCATCTTGGGTAAAACTTGAGTGTGTTTTTGCCCTTATCGAAACATTCAGTCTCTTAACGTGCTTTTCATGCCTGTCATCAACATGGAGAATATGTTTCTATGGCAACAATGTCTTAGGCGCAGCCTCTAGTGACAGCTTCTAACCAGTCTTTATGCATACGTACATGCAGACACATGCATATGGTGAGCAGGTGCATATCAAAGACAGCAACACTGACCTGCCTACAGCTGTTTTAAACATACTAAGATGTTCCGTTTCATCTCTGTCTGCAGGTGGGGGAGAAGGGAGCGACTTCAAATGTCGTCTCAAGGTGCAAAAGGTGAAACCGTGTGAGGCTCACTTTGCTGCTATTTTCTGGCTGTAACACAGAATGAATCTTTGTTGTGCAATTAGATGCCGTCATACAGCACTGAAGCAGCATCTCCTTGAGAGGAGTTGCTCTGTAATTATTCACAACTGTAAAAATATTGCATATGATTTAGATAAAAGAACAAAACAAAAACCAAACTAGATATTTAGTTAAAAAAGGGAAGAAAAATGCCTGAAAGTTGTGGATGCATGTAGGAATGGGAATATTGCATTTCTTTTTTACTCTGATTCTGATTAAGATGGCAGAAATTACAGGTTCGGATTAGGACCAATTTTAAGCGCGGCAGTTTTATATCGAAGACCGGCTCACTTCTTTTTGCTGTGGATCAGAAACATTCATAATAATGTTTTCTACACCTTAGTTTGTCTTCATTTTAGATTTGGCCAGCTAGTTATTTTGAAGACAACATGATTTATTCAGTAATAAACACATCAAGTCAGACTGTAACTGTTTTTTTTAGATGTTAAATGGGGCCTTCAGATGCCTGGGGAATAACTAAACACATTTCTCTGTGGTCATTAGCTGGCTGGACTGAGCCCAGCCAGTTCAGATTGTTTAGAACAACACAGGGTCATACACCTCAACTATCAAATGTATCAATTTAAATAATCAGTCAAAACAAATGAGACTTTTTTATGATTTTCTCAATTTTGTATTCTCAATTTTCAAAATTTTTTGGTCATTTATTTTTCTTTTTTAAAATGTCACGGATATTGTTTCACTCCTCAGTAGTTTAATAACGGTTGATCTAAGTCATCATGTAGTTTGCAGACCTGACTAAATGGCCCTGACGAATTGACTTGATTTTACAAAGGTATTCCTTAAGGAGCAGCCTCTGGCAGAGAAATGTGATGCAGAAGTTAAAGAAATTGCAATTCACCCCTCATCTGCTAAGGGCTGGCCCAAAAAAAAGAGTCAATCCCCAAAGACTCCCATGTTAAAAAGGCCAACGTTCCAGCAGAATTAAACATGTTTACAGCCTGGTTTAAAAAAAAAGTAGGTTTAAAAGATCAAGTTTCCCTTTGTGACAGCTGTGAGGGGAGTGAAAAATTCTAACTCATGATGTTATTTAATCTTAAAAATCTTCATAATTATGGGCATTTCCTTTACACTACCCCCGTTAGCTGGTTAGCTCCCGTTTGATTGTGGCAAAATATCACTTACTTTCAATAAAGACATGAGCTCTCTTCACTTTAAAATTCTTCCTCTTTTCAAATCTCCGTCTTACATGTCAGATATTCTGTTTTTGATGACAAAAATTCATTGAAAAGCAAAAAACACCAAAAGAGGGAACAGCTCATCAGATTTTGTGCTTATCTTCCAACATCTGGAGAGGTTAAGCCTTTAAAGAAGTAAACATTTTTACAGGTTACCTATAGAATCTCACTTGCCAGCATTATGCTGACGACACCAACTTGCCCTCATGTGCATGCAGCAGCATAGCCTAGCATGCAGTTACAATGAACTCTTCCATTGTTAGCGATTTAATCTTTTTTCCTATTTATATGCTAAGTCTGCCACCAAGCGATTTTAAAGCCAACAACAGCTTGAATGATCTTAATCTTTCTGACACAAAATAAAAATTCATTCTGCGTGTACCTGAGCTGTGTGTGTTGCCCAGAGTCTGACCACAGCAGCTAGGCAAATGGTCGAGACCTGTATGACACCTGGCACCTTCTCATATTGCACCTGGAAAAAGCATAAAACTTAGTGGTGGTCCTCTGAAGTGGAGTATAAAAGAAAATTGTTTATGAAATGGACTACGAGTTCCGGCATAATGTTACAGTTCTGTGGGATGCAGAGAGAAATACATCATTGGGATGGATGATCGTATAAAAATTCAACCAGAATGGGAAAGCTTGGGCCTCGGGACGAAACAGTCATATAAGAAAGACAGCAAGCAGCAAACGTCTGAGGACAAACTGTGGTCTCATCACTTCTGGTTTGGGAAAAAGAGAGCCTAAGGGGGGGAGGCTTGACAGATGGTGAATGTGGTTTCAAAAATATTACCTTTTATTTCTTTTTCGCCGGATTTCTGGCAAAGAATATACTTCTCTCCCAAGTAAATAATTATCCAGTAACAGTTATAGTTATCTTCATTCCCACTGGTTTGTCTGCATCTGATCATTTTTGCCTGTGTTCCTTCCTTGTTTGTCAAATCCTGCCGTAGATGTAGCATGTCAGAGGGATCACTGCTGTCCTGCACAAACTGTGGCAACGTTTGACAGGGAGTGCGAATGCAGCCTGATAAATGAATGATAAAGACAAGGTTCAGAGACTGGGGAGGTGATGGTGGAACAATTCATGAGGCCATGTTTAATTTCTTGTCTTGGACACTCCAGCGCTTTCTTTCTTCTCCCTTTGATGGAGATTTTGATCATGCACTAAGGAGGGGCTGCTTATTTCATTTGATAAATGGTTGTAAAGATCTGAAAAGAATACATTTGATCAATGCTTTCTATCTCATGGGGAACACTTACACGGCTGTCCATGTTACAACAAAAACAAGTTATCCTGGTATCCTGGGCACAACATCACTGAAGATGACTGCGATTTGTATTAGACATGTGGATGCTTCTTAATACATTTTATTACAAGATTAGTATTTAGTTCTTTTTCAGCCTAAACAGAATTAAGCTATAATTATCATTATGTTTTAATATCTTCCTTACTTCTGACTGACTTTTGTTTGTTGACATAGCAGTGGAAGACAATTTACTTGAAAACATGAACTGAATTGTGAGGACAGTAAACAAGCACTTCCTTCTCTTGGCGGTGCAAGGTTATATGAGTAACAAGCCAAACGGCTTGCCCTCCTAAACCAAAATGCTAAGGCAGTGTAGCATGACAATTTGTTTACTGCTTATATGGTGCTATGAAAATGGTTCTCACCCAGGCTTTGAAGTCGGCTTTGAAGTCTGATACCAAGGGATGCTGACAGAGTGGCCATATGTGACACATTGCGAATGATATCTTGCTGCAATATTGCCAAACCAGTGACACAAAAAAATCCCATAATGTACAATTATGGGATCATTTTGTGACCGTTAATCGGCATAATCTCATTTTAACACTGTAACCTATGGGTATATTTTCTTACTTAAGGAGCTTGTTTTATCTTGTGTCTTTCAAGTAAGCTATTCTTGTTTTGATGATGAACATGAAAATTCATTACATGAGGAGTGAAACAAATCCTCAGAGCCCCACAAGCTTGTAGGAACAGCACTGTAAGATTTTAAACCTTTTGTACAACACTTTATTTCTCATCATGCAACACAGCTTAGTTCCTTCATTGATGAAACTCGCCAATATTCATTTCCAAACTGAGATTGAAAGCTTTGTAGTGAATGTTTCATTGGTTCATGTTGCCACTCTTCATATTTAGAAATGAACTGATGATGAAGTTTGATAACATTTATGTGTGTAAACAGCCTTCTAATAAAACAAAATGCATTCATAAGCAGCAAAAAGTCTAGGGCTTTCAGTAGCTATGGCTTTCAAGGCCTTAATGATCATCTGTTATGATTCCCAGGATATCTACAGAAATCGAAGTGAAGAATTTTGGAGAGGAGGATGGAAGGGGCTTAGAGGAAGTTCGGTCCATCATAAGCAGCTGCATGCTTACACTGCAAACCTTAATAAAATATTCAGTGATGTGCTGGGATGTCTAAGCTTATTCTTGCCTTTACAAGATTACTTTAATTTATTAAGACGTGCCAGTGGGCGAGGTCAAGGAAACATAGCCCATACATGGTCCTTAGGTATTGATGAGGACTCAATCTATGAAAGTAGACATTTTTCTTAAGACATAAAACACGTGTAGACATGTCCTCTCTTTATTTATTTTTCATATCCTGTGCTTGTGTGCTGGCTTTGCATGCTTGCTTACTGTTCCGTGTGGAGAGTATTATTTTTATTTGCACGAATGAACATCACCAAATGGAAAGTTTTCAGGTCAGTTGAAAGAGGAAAAAGCAGCAGTGAATGGTATGGGCTGTAGACATAAGGCCCCTACACACCAAACGCGGTTTGCGGTACCGCGGTGAGCGGGCGCAGACTGGCGGCGCGGCGCGTTGCCGCAGGTTGCTAAGCGACAGAGCAGGAAGAGTAGTATTTTATGAACTTGGGTCTGTCCGAGAACGTAGTGACGCTTTCAACAACGCAGCAAAAGTG
>JAVQJG010228975.1:0-10188 GCA_036024015.1 Craterocephalus amniculus
GATTGGCTGGATGGTGGAAGTGACGTACCGTACGTACGTCTACCGGAAGTTAAAAACTCTCCTTCCTGCTTCGTTTCTTTCCATCAACAACGTCGTAATAAGAAGCATTTTGGCTCGATGTGGATTCTAGTTATGAAGCAGCAGCTAGCCGCTAGCATGCTACGTCACTTTCACCTGAACAGACTCGCTTTCAGCCCGTTTGCTGCGGACGGGAAGCAACGTTTATGGTCGTTATGGCGACAGGAGGAGGGAAGGAGCATGCTCAGAAGGAGCGGGATGAACTTAAAGCGGAATGAAGGTTTCCATGTTAGAGGATGAGAGAGGAATTATCTGATTCAGGATTAAACCTGGAATAAACCAGCCTCTTTATTCAGGATTAACTTTCAGTCAGAATTAATATTTAATCAGGAATTACGTGTTTACATTCTCATTCTCACCTGTTAAATGCGGAAATATTCCAAAATCGTAGTATTCACTCGTATTGTTCCCAAAAATTATGATGATTTCAGAAATTATTCATCTTGTCTTAATCCTTAAAGCCCAACCCGAGAAAAACTGGCCAAAACTGTAATTTCTAAATTCTGAAGTAATAATTTAGCCTTTTAACAAAATGTGTAAGAAAAGAACAATTTTGGGGACTAGATCTACCAGTCATTACCATGTGACAAGTCAAAATTAATATAGTGCAGTTTTCTACTTCCTGGCATCCGAAGACACGTTTCATATTGTATTTTGCAGAGTTTGAGCAAATTTCTTACCATAAAATGATGCAAAATGCCTCAGAAACATATGCATCAAATATCATACAAATGACTTTATAGGGTCATGAATTTTCTATTATTCCTTCGTCTGAAACATGGTTGACAAAATGGACAGAAAAGTTAAATGAAATACCAATTTATAAGGCTTTTCACCACCATAGAACACAGAGTTGGAGGAGGAGTTTTTATATATATTCATGAAAGCCTTCAGTTCTGTGTTAGAGATGATCTGGCTCAGAAATGGAAAAATGGTGACATTGAGGTTTTCTTCATAGAAATCAGTTTCTGCTCTTTTTTTTGGTGGAAGATAAGTTATTGTTGGATGTGTTTATATGCCTCCGGATACAGATATGGGAAGTTTCAATGATTTGCTTGGTTCAACGTTAGACGTTATAAATATGGAAAGGAAATCATGTTTTCTACTGGCGGACTTTAATCTTGACTTATTAAAAAGCAAAACTCATGTTCTAATTTCAGAGTTTCTTAACACACTGGCATCTAGTTTTTTTATCCCCTTATTTATAAGCCAACAAGAGTGACCAAAACAAAAAATGAAAATCCATGGTTCTCATTCAGTCTAAAAAAATCCTCAATCATCCTCTTTTCATTTTTCCCTTTACCCTTAATTGTCATTTTGTCATTGGTGCATTGATTAATTTGTTTTTAATTGTCGTTTTTCGTATTTTTTTTAGGTATTTTATTTTTGAATCAGCTCGAGGAGATTCCTTGAAAACGCCTATTTTGGACTTTTTAAAAAATTTTCCTGCACTTTCTTTATGTCTATGTATATTTTTTCTTACCATCTTGATTTAATTTTTTGGTGTATATTATGGTGCAAGAAAAAAAAAAGTCATCAAATCAAATTACCTTTAATTCCGAATTAAAGAGGCCAAAAGTAAAATGTGGCCATTCTCCTCTTTCTGTTTTCCCTCTCCCAGGACAAGCCATGGAGATCGGCAGCGCTGCCCTCAACATTTTGGTGGAGTGTTGGGATGGTCATCTGACCCCCCCAGAGGTGGCGTCGCTGGCAGACCGAGCGTCGCGGGCGAGGGACCCCAACATGGTGCGGGCAGCAGCAGAGCTGGCTCTGAGCTGTCTCCCTCACGCTCACGCCCTCAACCCCAATGAAATCCAGAGAGCCTTGGTTCAGTGCAAAGAGCAGGTAACGGTCCAGTTCAGCTTTATTTGTAAAAGTTCACGATAAGGTCGCTTGTTTTCATCCAGCCAGTTTCCATAGAAGTTACTTCGTAACAAATAGCCTAGCTGAGAAAACCACAGACTGTTCAGCCGGTAGATGAGGATGATGGGACAGGGAGGCAGGAGATCAGACGTGGTGCACTCGTAACATCATTCATCTACAATAAAACCAGTTATTTTCCATCGCCTGTCCATCTTGTCCTTAAGCTCCAAAGTTTCTGTGAGGGTTTAGGACGTGTACTGCTCTGTTGTGTCCTCGATCGGTGAGAAGTCTGACAAAAACCGCTTATAAACTTCCTTCTTCTGCCTCCACAGCGAGGTCAAACTTGCAGAACTGATGGGTGTAACCTGAACCAGCTCAGAACCAGTTCCGCCTGGTTCTTGTCCTCTACAAAACACCAGAGGAGAAACATTGCAGAGAACTCTGTGAGTCCAGATCCAGTTTAAAGCTCCTGCATCAGGCCGGGATCTGAGCCCAGGCCAGCGTGGAGGTTTCCATGTTTCCAACATGACCATCATGTGACAGTCAGCGGTTAAAATAAAACATCCTACCGAGTGATGAAGCTGGAGCCTGAACTTTATGTGTTGTCGTGTTATTTTACGTCGGCATTGTTTCAGTCCCAAAAAGCTGGAAAATGGTTTCAGGTCCATCTAGGAAATAATTTTAGGCCTCCTGATGTTCATGTAAGACCAGTGATATTCATGATCAGAGCAAGTTTTCTCCTGTTTGATCGACATAAACATCCCCTAGTCTGAAGTTAGCGTAGCTGCATCCAGGCCACACCTGGTTTAGGGCTGCACAATATATCGAAAATTTACCTTCATCGCTAAAATTAGCCTGTACAATATACATATCGCAACAACTGCCTCACATGAAAGGAAAGATGAGAACAGACCCCAGGTTAAAAAAAAGCAAAGTTCTCCTTTAACTGTAATAAATAAATAACTGTCCCCGTAAGGAAAATGTAGAACAACACGACTAGACAGCATAGTGCCCGCACGTTGACTATTTGGAACTGTGTTGGTTAGAAGAGGGACAAAGCAGAACAAACAGGTAACTCTGCCAGTTATGTCGAGTTTGGAAGCGGATGCAAACATCTGGGGGAAAGTAAACAAACTCCAGCACCAGAGGCACGCATCGCGAAGCCATGCAGCAGGTTGTCTTCACACAAGACAACGGCGTGAGCAGTGTGGTTGCTACAACTACGGTGCAACAGAAATATTTCTGGGTGTTCTCCTTCATAAAGTGAAACACAGCAGATCATTTAACGAGGTGAATAATTGTGGTAGAGGGGAGGGGACTCCAGGAGAGGCTGCACATCTCTGCTGACACCCAGGATACAGCAGCAGCAGGCGGATCTATCGGACGTTTGTGTGTTGCAGCTTAGGGCGCCACCATTACCGCGAGTCCTAACCCCCACCCTGCAGACATGCACAGCATCACAGACACCTGGACTGATGTTAGTGGTCCAGAGTTATTGATGAGGGCATCTTATCTGGTCATCTCGGCTGTTTTATTTTTCATATCAGGCAGGAGTCAGTGCATTAGTCAAAAACTGAAAACTCTCTCTAGAATATACAACAATAAACTGCCTATTATGTATCAGAAAGTTGATAAAGCTTTTAACTTTATTTAATTTCTGATCTTCAGTCTGCAGGACATCTCTGTAGATCTCATCCTGCAGGTTTTCCATCCATCCCAGCTCCAACATACCTGATCTAATGAATGAGCCACTGTGATTGGTTGTTGGGTCTATTTGACTTGAATCAGGTGCGTTGAATGAAGAATGGATGGAAAACCTGCAGGATTATGGCTCTCAAGGACCAGGCTGTAGATGATCTGTTTGTGTTGCTATTTAAAGGTTTTTTATTAGGAAGAAGAGCAGAGTCAGTAAAATCTGGAGCTAGCTAAAACAATGCCACCTATTAGAGCTCAGAAGTTCAGTGGATGTCTGTGAAGGAGTCTGAAAATAATAGTTTCTCATGTTTGAGAAAACATCACAGTGTCATCAAATTCGATTTATTGTGGGTCAAATGGACGTCGCAGCTTCCGACAGTGTTACTGCATATTGCTCTATTTCCTGATATCGTGCAGCCCTAACCTGGTTATTTATGTTAAATATGCAGATGAGAGGTCTTACTGTTAAACACAGATGTTTTTAAACAGTGAAAATGAGAATTAGCTTGAAATAGAAATTTGTCTTTAAGAAGCAAACTGATCCCAGATAACCCCCCCCCCCCACTGTCTGCATGGTGTCTCCAGGACAACGTGATGCTGGAGAAGGCCTGCATGGCTGTGGAGGAAGCAGCTAAGGGTGGAGGCGTGTACCCCGAGGTTCTGTTTGAGGTGGCCCATCAGTGGTACTGGTTGTATGAGCAGTCTGTGGGGGGGGGCTCCGGCCAGCAGCGGGAAACCCCCGGGCGCTGTGGGGCCAACGGGGGTCAAGGCCGGAGGCCCCCAGATTCCAGCTGCGTCATCCTGGACAATGTGGCCAGCATGGAGACTGCGGGCATGGCAACGGTCACCGCCTCCGTCACCGCGGCCGCCGTCGTCCCGGTGATCTCTGTGGGATCCACCGTGTACCAGTCCCACGCCATACCCGGGCAGGCCATGGCTCACCCCCACAGCCAGGGCCTCCACCCCTACACCACCATCCAGGCCCACCTCCCCACCGTCTGCACCCCGCAGTACCTGGGCCACCCTCTGCAGCACGTCCCCCGGCCCGCCGTCTTCCCGGTGACCGGAGCTTCATTTCCACAGGTCAGCGCTCGTCTCCGGATCCAGAGTTCCCTCCTGCAGGTTGATCATCCGGGCTGATCTGGTGTGTGTGTGTGTGTGTGTGTGTGTGTGTCAGGGGATGCACCCAGCCTTTATCGGAGCCCAGTATCCGTTCTCGGTGGCCACCGGCCCCCAGCCCCCCCTGGCAGCCACCGCCGTCACCTTCCCTGGTGTTCCTGTCCCGTCTATGACTCAGATCGCCGTCCACCCCTACCACACAGAGACAGGCCTCCCCCTGAGCACGACCGTGGCAGGTCAGCACTATTTCAACCTACGCTGCCGACCATTCAGCACCGCGGCCTGTGGAGTGACTGCTGTGTGTGTGTGTGTGTGTGTGTGTGTGTGTGTGTGTTACAGTGGGCAGCGTCCACTCTGGCCCAACCATCCAGGCCATACAGGGCGCATCTCTGCCCGCCGTCTCCTCGCAGCCTGCCTCCCTGGTGAACACGCCCTTCCCCGCAGAGGACGAGCAGCACAGCCAGCCAATCAGCCAGCAGGGCCTGCACTACCTGCACTCTGCCTACAGAGTTGGTGAGTCATGTGATCGCGTTTTACTCTGACTGGAGTCATGTGATCGCGTTTTACTCTGACTCCTGAACTTTAGTGTTGACTGAACAGATACTTGATGGTACTTTGTGTGAAGGCATGCTGGCGTTGGAGATGCTGGGCAGGAGAGCTCACAACGACCATCCTAACAACTTCTCCAGGAGCCCACCTTACACCGAGGACGTCAAATGGTTGCTCGGGCTCGCTGCTAAGCTCGGTGAGTGTTTCGGTTCACGATGACTTTCCAACTTGTGACAAACTGGATATTCTAAGCTGTGCACTGATGCTGGAGAGAAAAAGTGAGACATTTTATGTTTTCATGGAAAATCTGAGCAGATTGAGAATCTGTAAACAGCCCAGGCTGATGTTTAGCCTCTTTGTCTCACAGCATTTAAACAAGCTTTGGTCCAAAGATGACTCGGGTTCTCATCTGGCTTTTCTCTGCATCATAAAGCTCTAAGCTGCATTTGTAGATTTCAGGGGGAACATCTGAAAGTCTTTCTGAGTCCATGCACTGCTTTCCAGTAGAGAATCATGTGCCCAGCATCCAGGCTTGTCCCATGCACACAGAGATTACTCCTGATTCTCTGAATCTGTGGATATTAGGAACAGTGACATTCAGGAACGGCTTTTTAGGAATTTGCTGTTGCCAGGGGCAACAAAAGGCTGTAAAAGTAATTTGTATACATCTGTGAGGACTGTAGGAGCATTCGACAACTAATGAGGTTGCTAGGCAACAGGTCAGTGACATGACTGGGTATAAAATAGTGCTGAGATTATAGGCTTTCCCACCAATTTCGATTGTTTTACCATTTTTTGGGTGCCGATCTGATTTAAATAGTGATTCTTGTGATTCGATGCTATTATAATGCCCGACAATACAAGTAACAAAGATAAAAGAATGGATAAAAATGAAATTATAGAATTATTTATATGTTTGCATTTATTTGAAAAAATAAATGGATTTCTTTTACAAAAAAATGTATTTTGAAATTGTGAAATAAAAAATCCTGATACTCAATTTTTCGATTAGATTTTCCCACACTTCTATATAAAAGTAGCATTTCAGAGAAGCAGAGTCTCAGATAGAAAGATGGATAGAGACTCGGGGACAAACTGGGCCTTGTGAAGAGGATCATGATGCATGGACTCACTGTTTTCTACTGTGAATGAATTGAACTTGACTGAACCATCCTCTCCTTTAACTGTTGCCCCCTGCCCCCCTCTGCTCTCTCCGTTCACCCAATCAGGAGTCAACTATGTGTACCAGTTCTGTGTGGGAGCAGCAAAGGGAGTGCTCAGCCCCTTCGTCCTGCAGGAGATCATCATGGAGGCTCTGCAGAGGCTGAACCCCGCTCACATCCACGCCCACCTCAGAACGCCTGCTTTCCACCAGCTGGTGCAGCGCTGCCAACAGGCCTACCTGCAGGTGACGCTCTGCCTCCACCGTGGGCCCAAACCAGTAACATCCATCCGTAAAATAATGTGCTGTGATTTTCTGCTGATGGGGATGAGGAGAAACAGAATTCATGAGTGAAGTTATGTGAAGGCGTAGTTCTCAGATGGAAAAGGGTTGGGATCAGGTCAGGGATTGGGACTTAAGCTTAGTTTACACTCGCATGCTGTCTCCATGCGGTCGGACCAGCGGAGGCTCTCTGTGTTTAAACTCCAGCGTAGGGAAACAGGGTCGCGGTTTCTTTTCTGGATCTGCAGGCAGAGATAGGCAGGCTGGTATCGGTCAATAAAATCCACAAGGTGGAGTTTTTTCGATGATTTAACATACGAATTTACAATCTACTGATTCCACATAGTGATCGGTGTTTATGGGGCACTGTCATCAGATCTGGAAAAATTCAGTTTTATGTGACTTATCTGCCGTCTAAAGGTAGTCAGGTATCTGGAAACTAGTATCACAATCTGACCAATCACAAGGGAGAACTTCAGCATCTCTGCGTCCGCGTAGCGGCTGCAGTCAGGTCTGGAAGCGATGCATCGCACCTCTGCTGGCCTACGCAGAGCCTACGGCGGACACGCAGTAACCCCCTGACAGTATAAATCCTGCTTTAGTCGGCAGTAACGAGGGAGTAACAGCTAATCACTTCATCCTACTGCAGGGTTCAGGCTCCGCCCACAAAAATGAAAATGAAAGGCAAGAAACCTTCATGCAAAACTACTTTTTATTCTCCTTAACCAGAGCTGAAAACTTACAGCCGAGCTGTGCAGGGAACAACGGACACAAAGCAGCGACTCAAACCCTGCAGCTCCTCTTGTTCCGCCGTGCATGGGGGGTGAACGGCTCTCCACGAGGACTCCGTTCCCACCGTTTACAGAGACGAGCTGTTCAAAAGATTAGATTCTTTTGTGACCATTGCAGGGCTCTGGCCATGAATGAGCTGTAGGAGTAACTCTACAGGTGAGCTGGATGTTCATGCTTATTTTGTCCCCTCTCTGCAGTACATCCACCATCGGCTCATCCACCTGACGCCCGCTGACTACGACGACTTCGTCAACATCATCCGCAGCGCTCGCGGCGCGTTCTGCCTGACGCCCGTGGGCATGATGCAGTTCAACGACGTGCTGCAGAATCTGAAGCGAGGCAAGCAGACCAAGGAGCTGTGGCAGCGCATTTCCCTTGAGATGGCCACCTTTTCCCCCTGAGCTGCAGACTGAAGGAGAGCGCGCCGCCTCCAGCACCGCTTCCCTGATCCAGACACGCAACGCCCCGCTCTGTCGGGGCTGCGTTGCTCTGCAGACAGTCGATGCAATCAGCCTCGGTATCCCTTACTCACAGAACCCCTGTGTATGTGTTGGTCCAATCAGAGGTCACCTTCCTCATTTACCGTGCTTTTTGTTTGTGTATCTATGGAAAGACTTTATCTTTTTCTGTCCCCTGAACAGAAGACTGAAGGGGGTCTCAGCTCACCTTATTTCCAGTGTTTTCTGTTGTTTTTTTAGATTTGTTTTGAATGAGCTGACTGAGTGTGAGTCGCTGTCATGCTGCAACATTCCAGTCCAGAGTGGGAGGGGCCGTCGGCCCTCAGTCATATAATGCTTATCACTATGGATGTGAATTTTTGCAGTTTGGGATGATAACAGGTTTAATAAGAAAAGTTTTATTGTGAGAGTGGGTGAGGATCTTTCAGTATTTTGTTTCATCCTTTTTGATACATGTAGAGACTGCAGCTTGTATGCAGAGAGGAGAGGAGGGTGGGGATATTGGAGGGGCTGTTGTCATTGTGGGATCCATATTTCCATTTCAGCCGGCCTGCTGGTTGACGTGAACACAGCTCCAGACCAAACGAAAGGCCACCTGACCACTGCTGAGGGCATCAGCTGGAACATCGCCGGTACTGGGTATCATTGTACATCTTAAAGTTTTTGGTTTCCAGCCCCACCGAAGGAACATAACTACTGAGGTTTTCTTTCTACAGCTCATCTAAAGTCGTCTTCCCTTGTTCCACTAGATTATCCACAGATTTTAACACTATTTTAGGTAAATAATTTGCTTTACAGGAGATTTCTGTATATTTTAAAGAGGAAGCTACAAAATCCCAGTTAAAGCCACAGTTTGGTTTGACCAAAGAATGAAGTTCCATACGCAGCCGGTCTTCACAGCATCCAGCACCGCGAAGCTGGACTTCATCAGCCCATGTCTCACTGCAGCCAGCAGGAAGCCCGGCCGGGAGAGACGGTGCGTTAGATTGGCTCACCTGCCGCCGCCACAGACAGGTGTGTTAGCGTGGCGCCTCTCTTCAGCGTGGTTAGCTCTCACCATGGTGCTGTTACTACATGACATGTTGGCAGCTGGTGTTGTTCTGAGCCCACCTGATTGGTTCTGGACCTCACGGAGAAGGAGTTGACTTTGTAGAAAATGTACTGTGATATTTTTGTATTCCTCTGAAGTGTAGCTTGATTGAAGGGTTCTATATGTACTTATTACAAAAAATTCTAATTTAGAGAGAAAAGAATAAAAAAGCAATACTAAAAGCGTAGAGTTTACTTAATAAAGATTGTTTCAAACTGAACTCCTTTTATTCCTTTTTTTCACCACATGCAGTTTATCTGTCGTACGTATCAACAAAGTATGCATCCCCAACAAGTTTTGTAGCATTTTTACAAATGGACAGAGCAGAGTTAGCATGTTAATATCCTAATGCTTAATCGTACTCATATGTGCATATTATCAATACCTTTATGTCACCCTAGTAAGGTTGCTGGGATGGCCCAAAATGGCTAAAGCTGCGCATACACTGTGCGATTTTCTCAGTCGTGCTTCGCAGGTCCATCTCAAACTGCACAAATAGATCGCAGGATTCATCCAGAGCTACGCTCCCTCTCGTCAGCTACGCTCTGCCACTGAAAGACGCCTGGTGGTTCCTACACAACGCGGCATGAGGTCAGCAACGAGACTCTTCTCCTCTGTTGTCCCTTGATGGTGGAACGAACTACCAAACTCGGTCCGATCCTCAGAGTCTGTCTCTACCTTTAAGAGCAAACTCAAGGCCCATATCTTTGAAGAGTATTTTCACACTTAAAGTATCCACCTGACCCAGCACTAACCGCCTCATGCACTTACCATAACTTGGTTCTAGGAATTTTTTGCGTTTTTATGTGATTTTTACATAGGACTTGTTGGACACTTGTTCTCACACTGGACACTTGTTCTCACACACGCGCACATACGGCACTAACACACACACACACACACACACACACACAAGAAAAAAAAAGGGGAGGGGGTGGGGGACGTAGCACGATCTTAGCACTTGACATAACTACAACGATGACCAGCAGTCCACCTGTTCAAACTGTATCCTACTCCTTGAATTTATGCTTGTGTTGTTTTCTCAAATGTACGTCGCTTTGGATAAAAGCGTCTGCTAAATGACGGTAGTAGTAGTAGTA
>JAVQJG010228990.1:0-10088 GCA_036024015.1 Craterocephalus amniculus
TGGCTATGCGTCCCCCCCCCCCCACCCCATCTTTCCACATGGCCTCTGTGCCATGATTTCCTGTCTGATCTGTCAGCTTTCCATTGAAGGAGCCTTTATCTGGATGTTTTTACGACGAGGACTGAGCTTACGTAGTTGTTCTGGTGCTTTAACTTTTCCCTCCTAGGCGGATCTCCCAACGGTAAGCCTCCATCTTTTATTTTATACTCTGCTCTTCCCTCACACACTTTTTACAGACACTGATCTCACAGTCCAGAAAACTTTATTCATGCCAGAAGGAAGTTGCTTAGAGAAGATTTAGAATAAGGTGCTGGAATTAAATAGAAATTAAATTAAACCATATTAAAAATGGAATGTAAAGTAATGGACGTTAACATTAATTCTCTTAATTTAATTTCTATTAGACTAAAATCTCTTTTACCCGTTTGTCCATGAAATGTATTGGTTAGGGTTAAATTGGGATTCTCTTTGGTAAAATGGATCTTTAGGATCTTAACATTATGTTCTTATTAAACTACGGTGAGTGGCTAGGCTTCTTTAGCTACCGGGGTTTTAAACATCGGTCCGTACTGGATGCATCCGTCCCGTAGAGTCGCCGGCTTGGAGGAATTTCTGCATTTTGATTCACCAAAGGTAAGTTCTGTTAGAAGAAGGCATGGCCGCCGTTATGTCAGCTCGTCGATTATACAGACTAATGCAGCGCCGCTCATACAGCGCTTTGATCCGTCTGGTTCCACATCGCTACCCTCACCGCACAACCACACTCCTTCGCAGTTTTCTGATGCTTCACACGGCCGCCGCGCCGGAAATGTTTCTCTGTAAGTTCAGTCCTTGTTGTGGTAAAGGCACCTCCAATTTCTGTTTTAGAATATGGATGCTATTCATCCATATTGCTGTCAAACCCCCCCTTGTCGGCATATTAGTTGTAAACCGTGTCTATTCGGACTGAGGACTGGATTATTTTGGAGGGTCTGTATTCTTGGCTCAGTCAGAAATATGGAAGTGGATATTTGTGATGTAGACCAGACCAGGACTCTCTGGTTGGACTTTGGCTGTATGTTGGCTCTGCTTGTGATCCTCTCCCTATTACTGATCATCTTCTACCACCTCTAATCACTTTGGGTCTGTAGGAACTGAACTCTCATCCTGAAGCTTGTAGTTATAAGTAGGAGACAGAAGATGCTAAATGGAAATATAAAACATGTTTACATTAATCAGGCTGAAATTGATGGATTTCTGATTTAAAATAACAAAGTTTGAGTCTGTGAAACGCTTCATTCCTGCACATGCAGGTCTGCAACGTTTTTATAAAAGCTGCTGTAAATCTGAGCAGCTCCTAATGACTGGCAATGGTGAAATCCAGGAATGTCCGGGGTGCTTATATAAGCATATCTATCTATATGTCTGGTAAGTGTAATACTGATAAAGCTGGAAGGAGTTTGTAAGTCTGCATTAGCTTAAAAAGCCCAATGCAGCATGTTTGAACTTTTTATTTCATTGTTTTCGGAACATATTTTGACCTAAAACTGCAGCATTGATCACATGAGGCATCTGAAGGCAGGAACACGTTCAGCTGTATAAAAAGAAGATGCATAAATTTGTTGATCCGTTCGGTTTGGACTAATTTTGGAGCACATGCGTTTTCGAAACAAAATCCCGTTCCGATTTTTTGGGACCTTGCTCGGCCCCTGTACCAGTTCGAACCCTGACAACTGGACCAGTTTGAAGTATTTATCCCTGAAGAGCGCCTCAATCCCTACGTGTGCATTTCTGCTCCACATTTTGGCCGATCCGGAAGAATTTCAGAGCGTAATTTCCTTAATTTACCAGAAGAGGCCGTTTGTATGACCGGTGGCTGCAGTCGCTCCCGGTCCTCATCATTTTGGACTTTCTAAGGATTTCGCATTAATCTTTATTTCCACCCTGCACAGCTGCTGGTTTGTATACATTAAACATTTCCTCATCTATTAATTAGAAACTTCAGATTTAACCTGATTAGGATTTATTTGATCGTAATCTGATATAAAAGTAAAAACTGGCTCAATATGAGAATCTTAAGACAATTCAATGTTCAAGTAGGTTTTTAATTCTCCTTTTGAATTTATTCCAAGTAAAAAAAAAAGAATTTAACAATGAATCCGTTGTATTTGACTGCCCCCACCCCCTCACCCCCCATGTTCTGTCAGTCTAACCCCATGTGTTGTTTGGAACATCCGCTTCATGTCTTGTCTCGGTCTTACCCCATGCCCTGTGTATTTGTCTGGACCTCTACGTGTTGTGGTGGGTGGGTCTGTTCCGTCTCCCGAAATGTAAGTATACATATTCCTCCTCAGGTTCTTCGGACCTGAATGTTCTGTCTTGTTGGTTGTGGCTTTATTTACACTTTTTCTCTGATTCTGGGATTTCCACGTCTGTATTCCTTCACGCTCCTGGGGTTTGATTCAGGTCATTCTTGGTCATTTGGGTCACATCAATCCTTATTGTTTGGGGTTTATTTATCTAGATTGCTTTGCCTTGCATCAAGCTAAATTTACTGAAACACAATGTAAGTGTGCTTCGGGAAATGCTGATCGGATGTCTACTATATTCATTCTCCCAACAAATGTTTAAATATCTACATTAATTTCAGACTTTAGCCATGTTTGCAGCTTAACTTTTCTTATTTTCAGAGATAAATAGAGGTACCCTTTCCAGAAACTGCTTGGGACCATTGCATAGTGAGCTTTGGGGGAATTAAGGACAGTTTCCCACTTCCCCCTTTTTATTCAAATATCAATCCATTTGCTTGGAAAGTCTTCCTCGTTGGATGATTGTGGATGTTCAAACTAATTCTGAGCAAAGTGTACTCAGTAAACCGATGAATGTGCAAATCTTGGACTACAAAGCAAAGTGAAATCTTGGACAAACATAACTGATGGGTGTCTGACTGGGATGAATGGATCCTGGTCCCACAAGAAAGAAGTGATGAAAATATGATCAACCCAACATGGCTCGGATCTGAAGCAGCTCCATGTTTGTTCTTGTGGTGGAAACTGGAGGCATGAAGCCACTAATGAATAGGTTTTCTTCATGGTCTCGTTCAAGTCCAATTCTTAAGTCGTGCAGCATGAACTTACTCTGGGAAACTCTTGAATAAAGTTGAATGCTGCTTTGGAAGGAGTGTACTAAATACCTAAACGAACAGTTATGTCTGGGATGTGAAGCTCTGAGCCCTGAGAGACCAAAAGACAATCGTGCTGAGATGCAGCTATTCAACACGAGGAACAAAGGCATGATTCAAGCGTAAGTGTTCGCAATGAAGATCTAAATATACTTCCGTGAATAAAGACCCAGATGGATCTACAGTGGACCTTTTCCATGCTTCCCTGTGGCACTGTGGTAAATCACCTTCTCATGAAATCTCATTTACAAAGTTCTTCTGTGGCCCTTGAAAGGCTTGCAATCCCAATGAGCTCAAACCTAAAATCAGAGGTTTCAAGAGACTGTTCTGGTAGCTACATGCTTCGTTGTATATTCAGATTTATGAATCAGACATAAATGGAAGGCACCTCTTTCAGGTGACCCAGAGGTTCCCACCCTCGCCATCTTAGCAGCGTCACGAGTTTTACCACTTCTGGTTCTGGAAAATACAAAAATTAATGCAGGAGCTAACTAAAGTAACCCAGCGCAAATGGAGGTATGTGGGCTATAGCTAATATGCTATTGGCTGCCTAAAAGCCATGGTTGGGCAACCCTCTGCCTCACTTCTGCCAGATATATCCAGGCCCTATGCTGGATGTGGACCAGTCGTCTTACTGAGTGAGCTCTCTTGCTGCTACTGACGTTTCGGCAGAATGGAGTCAGCTCCCAGGGGATGAGGGGGAAACTTTCACATCTGATCCACATTTCTCTGCCAGAGGCTGCTGCTTGGGGGGAATTGTCTGGCTTTGGCTACCAGTCTACTCGGTGTAAACTTCTGAAGTCGACCTACACAAACATGAGCATGTTTTATCTTCACAAGTATGGCCTATCTCCAGAAATCTACTCCAATGGTCAATGCACTGAAAGAATAACCAAGATGCATCAGACAAAGCAATCTGAACATGAAAGCATCTTAATGGAAAGCATCTAATGAGCATTAAAATGCTTGAGTGGAGCATAAAATGGGGAAGGGCTTAACTAGGTAATGTGTTTGGTGCACGTTTCCTTTGGCCCCCTGCAGAGCTATGCTTTGATGTGGAAACAGTCTGCTCATTAATACCTTATGGAACCGGGTGATGTGAGCACAGAAGGACTATCCATGAATGGAGGATGGACTAATGGCTAATATGGACCCTTTCACAGGAACTTAAACTGTACACCACCACCACCTCCTTTTATGTTTTAAGAAAATTTAGGAGCCCTGTACCGTGATTGCTTGGAGTTAATGTGGCCCTGAAAATAATCCAAAAAGCATAGTCGACTCAATTTAACTACATTTCATCGGAGAACATGACATCCGAGCAGCACTGTGGTGATGCCTTTTGGAAATTCAAGTCAGTTTTTTTTCTGGTTTGTTTAGCAGATTCCTCCTGAATGTTGGATGAATTAAGGAATTGGAGTTACTTAAATGTTCAATTTGCATTGGAAATTTTTAAACCTGGGAATAAAAGGGTAACTGCAGGAGCTTTATCTCACCGATACTTTGACACAGTAATGTTGTTGGATTAACACTGGGACATATTTGAATAGATCACTTCCTGAAAATATGCACCATCGTGGCAGTTTTAAAGAACGGTGGACAACCAAGGTAAACTTAATTTAAAGGAAAATTTCCATTTGTGTGAGCAGACAGCATGTTTGTTTTTACCACTGTCCAATGACATTGAAAAACCAGGAAATGAACTCCTGTGAAGGTTTAATGAGTCCACCACCACTTCCCCTGCAAGCTTTTAAAAGCCTGCAGGCTGCAGAAAATGGAACAAGCTGATAAGTCAATTGCTGACCTTTTTAAAACGGAGAATAAGGCCACAATGGTATTTTCTTTAAATAAAAGGCATTCTTTGGATAGACATGTCTAAAGATGACCTCAGGGAGAACTTTGAAGCTTATGGAGGTGAAGAGACAGCTTTAAGAAACACTCTGGACTAAATTTAGCTCTGCTGACTGCAGTACAACCATTGGAGAGGGCACCGATCCAGCTTAAATCTGGTCTAAGAGTTGATGCTCAGTCATGTCCAGCAATTGACGCCAAGGGAGATGGATGGTCCTCTAATGCAGCCGATCTTGCTAGAAAGATGCACAGCTGCATAGAAGAGCTTGATCTCGCCATTCCTGCTTTGTTTGAATATCGAACTTCATCCAAGTAAAGCAGAAGAAAACCTGAAGTCTGGCTTCAATTGCTGCTACAGATTATTCTGCTGGCCCACAGACTGAAGCCAACAGCCTAGCCCAACTTCACAGGTGGGAAATTTCCATAGATGGAAGGATCGAGAGTGCAAAGTTGAGTCTACAGGGCCAGAGGAGGTGGAGACTAAACAGTTGTATAGCTTTGATTGGGAAGAAAAAAAATTACCAGAGACCTCCACCTTACTGTTTACAACACATTAAAAATATTATATCCTAAAATATGTCAATGGAAACGAGTTGTCATCACCACTTTTATATAGTGGAGCAATTAAAGAAAATGGCTGCAGTGGATTGTCATCAGATTTGAGGAGCTCAATCAAGTGGTGAGAGCACTTGATCAGGTACTGTGACATGGGAGCCATAAAAATTCATTGGTAACAAGATTAAAGTTTCCAGAATATCTTAGACTGGTTTGTATACAACAGTTTTGGACAGAACATTGTTGCACCACATCTGTGAAAGTCTCATGAAGTCCTCTTAAAGAGCAAGAGTACATATTTGAACAGCCAAGTGGGAGGGATGGCGAGACCAGCAGTAGGGATGAGGCCTGAACCAAGGAATGCCGGAACCAAGTTGGAGAATGACCTGGAGGGGTGTGTAATCCAGTGTTGGAAGATTGCGTTCTTTAGCACGTATTTTTGAACGCTTGAACGAAGCTAGAAAACAAGACTGCAGTTAAGATGGGCACATAAAAGGAGTCTTGAGGTTTATCACAAAGCAGACGGAAAGCCCACCTCCCTTTTGTAAAAACCAAGACTGAAGAAGAGTGTCCAAGAACATCAGTACTGTCTTCTCCAATGCTGAAAGCAAAGCAGCCCATTACAGAGATGTGGAGAAGAATGTGATCTTATTATTAACACATTGAAAGACCAGCCAGGTCATTTGGTTTACAGGAACTGTCTGTGATCATAATGCTGGTCACTGAGCTGTGACTCTGAATCTGATGGGAAAATTATTAACTTTGTTGTTCAAGATGTTGGTGGAATGAAGTTCCCATGGAAACAAAAGTAATCTTAAGATTTGAGGAACGACTCCAAACTGTGTTTCTACCAGTTGGTTTACTATGGACTGGGTGACATTGCAGATTGGAAAAATTCTTTCCAGATATTTCAGTGGAGGATCTTGTGACACCCAGCTCAAACACCAAAATGCCATAAGGAAAAAAAAGACTGCATGATGCAAGCGGCCCGTTTAACAACTTCAATTGAGAAATTCTGGTGTGCAGAGCATTTAAGGAGGCAAAGACAGGCCTGGTCCAGTTTTTACCAGAGCTGATCTCATTCTTATGTGGACATGTGTTCTGATGGGAATTAGCATGCAGATGGGGTTGTGATGTACAAACCCAGGGTCCTGCCACCTGGCTGGTTGAGTCAAAAACCAAACCTGACTCCTTTTGGATAACATCACTGATAGTGTGAAAGTAGATATGTCGGTTGCAGTGTTCACAACATGATTGAGAAAGTACTTTTGAGGTACATGGCTGTATCCTGGATGAGCAGTGGTTTAACACTCAACTTCATCTTGACATGATTTATCAAGAAAACTGTAGCTCATACTTGCAAATTCAATTTCAGAATTTCTAAGGAGCACAGTGGTGTTTGGATTTCCAGATCACAAAATATTGGATATAATCAACAGAAAAGCAAGCTATCAAAACCTCCAACACCAATTGACAAAAGGGCCAAGATTCTTGGGTCCACCTGTGGAATATAGTTTTTATTGGCTAAGGAAATGGTGAGTGATGCGAGAAACCTTTTTCAATTTGTTGATCCTATTTGTCTGGTTGACAGGGTAAAGGGTTCTGAAGCAGAAGTTGGCACAAAGCCAGAATGAAATTCAGACAGAAAGATCCCATCAAGATCCTTGTGGATGTTAAGCATTTTTCCACCTAACATTATTTTGTCGAATTGTTGCTTGGATCAGACATAAAGCCATATAGCAGGCTGTCAAACTGAAACTCCTTTGAGTCAATATGAGGATGCTTTGAGAGATTTTCCTTAATGTATTGATGTATAAGAATGTTCCATCTTCCCAAGCACCACAACAGACAGGTGGTCTATAAAGATGAAGGCTCCTAATTTGTGGTGGCTGAATACAGAAGATCATGTTGCTGTCCCTCTTTTGACTGCTGGGTGTCCATGCTCTTAGCCTGGGAATATCCCATCAAAGGACATGGAGAGGCTGGAACCTTGTTTAAGATAAGGAAAGCATGGGTCATGATGGAAAGGAGACTGGATCAAACCAGTTGTTGGCTGTGTGCTACAGGAAGGCAAAAAAACAAGGTGTCAAACAGTGATGACAAATCCTCACAGAAGTTTTACTGTGCACCATGTGCAAAGCTCACAACAAGAGACCTCTTTGGACCTTAACCAAGTGAAAGATGTTACGACCTCGGCTCAAGAGCCGCAACTAAACTGAGGACACAGCGACTGCGAATGTAACCCTTAACCGGTGTTTATTTAAAAACAAGGAAATCATTTCCCCAACTGGGGCAGAGAATCACGGCGAGGTGTCATGCCCGCCGATGTCATCAGGAGAGAGGGAGCAAGAGCAAGAGGGGAAGAGGCCCTAGCGGAAACCACATTTATCAATCAACAGGCTGTCAGGATAACAAAGCTGTCCTGACAGGGCCGTCACAAAGATGACGCTGAGACTGACTCAAAGTATGGGACATTGTCTTTTGCTGCATGTCCAGTTGAACCTTCTACATAGAGCTGGTGAATTCTGTCAACTGAGGTCCTCGATGGCTTCCCAAAGGTTTACAGTAATGCTGTCTCAAATCAGGTCCGGTTACATCTGGGTGCCAACTTTGAAGGAGCAAAGCCAGTCTTTGCAGAACTCAATAGCTTGCTGAATGGTCAAAGTGGGGCAGACATGGAGATTGATGCGAAGAATGACCCTGATGTGGAACACTCTCCACACAAGCTGCTGCAGAAGCCACTGTATGTGTTGTGAGAGGGTTTTCAAAGCCTTGTTGTGACATGTTCATTATTTTTCCATACAACTTTGTATAACAGATAACCTCAGTGATGATCATCAGTCAAAGGCTCCAGAGTCATGAAGAATCCATTTGATGTGTTGCACCTAATTCTCTTCTACCAGTGTGGGAAAGCAAGGAAACTTTTTACTTTGCTCGTCAGCCTTATAGGAGGTTTAACGAGTCAGAAATGGTAAAGTTTTGAAAATGTTTGCATCAACTTGCAGGTCCTAACCTACGTGTATGAATTTGTTAGCGTACTGCAAAAAAATGTCGCTGTTGGGACAATGGGTGGTTACACAACCAGAATGTATTAAAGGGACAGTTGAAGCTTTGCATTGTCATGGACTCCAACCAGAATTGTAAGACTGTGTGAGGCAGTCTCATCAGTCTTCCCAAGTCACTGTGATGATGTGACCGAAGCTCTGAGGGCGGAAACAAGGTGTCTAAACACTGGATTCTGCATAAAGATGTCGATTCTGGTTGCATCACTGCATGTTGAAGAACTACTGGACCAGTTGAGGTACTTGAAGGTGACTGACTTGAGGCGATCTCACCGGTGTGTTCAAAGGGAAGATCAAGTGGGAGGTGTTGGGTGAAATTTTATTTCAGGGAAAATAATTTTTGTGAGGATTCTACGTATCCATGATGCAACTGCTGATCATTGGAATGGCACAACAAGAGCAGAGTCAGACACTATTAAGAATATTAAACGTCTGCAATGACTGGAGAGGCAGCTGGCTTTTCACTTTTCACTTTTCAGAAATGGTTATTTTGTGAACTGTTTTACCTGGTGGAGTCCAGAGAGGGAAGAGGCGACAAAACCTTGGAGAAACAAGTTTAATGCTTGGTCATTTGAGTGAAGGCCAGTTCAGAGGTCCCAGAAGATTTCACGACCCTGTTACCATAGGGAAGTAGATCTACTAAAGAAGCACTATTAGGTGGAAAAAGCTTCAAAACTTTAATTTGGTTGAAGGTTCAATTTCCACAAAATATTTAAAGCATATTTAAGCAGAAAGGTTTCTCATCATTCCTGATAAAGTACTGGCTCATGATTCTCTGCCCAATTTAAAGATCTGAAGGTACATTGTCTTTCATTAAAATACTACCCACAGCATTACACGCTTCAGGACCTGCCAATGACAAATGGGATTCTTTTGGCATTCAAGAGTCATTGAATTTCTGTTGGACCACTTTACATTTAAAAGGATGGGAGTAAAGAAATTGCATCTTAATGACAGGGTAAATTTAATGGAGCCTATTCTTTAAAATAAAAAATAAAAATAAGCGAATCTGTGTGGCTTCTCTTTTGGAGTGTCAACACTTAAACACATCCCTGGAATGGCAGATATTCAAGACAATCTCCTTGAGTTCAACCGAGCATCATTACGGGGAAGAAAGGTGATTTGAGTGACTTTGAACGTGGCATGGTTGTTGGTGCCAGAAGGGCTGGTCTGAGTATTTCAGAAACTGCTGATATACTGAAATTTTCACACACAACCATCTCTAGGGTTTACAGAGAATGGTCTGAAAAAGAAAAAATATCCAATGACCGCCAGTTCTGTGGGCGGAAATGCCTTGCTGATGTCAGAGGAGAATGGCCAGACTGGTTCCAGCTGATAGAAAGGCAACAGTGACTCAAATAACCACCCGTTACAACCACGGTAGGCAGAAGAGTATCTCTGAACGCACAGTACATCGAACTTTGAGAACTTTGAGGCGGAGGGCTACAGCAGCAGAAGAC
>JAVQJG010229047.1:0-20858 GCA_036024015.1 Craterocephalus amniculus
AATGCACACCCCGAGAACCCCCACATACATACACACACACACACACACACACACACACACACTCACTCACTCACTCACTCACACCCACACACACCCCCTCACGTACACGCACACACACCCACCCACCCACGCACACACCCACGCCCTCACACACACACCCACACACACACCCTCATGTACACACCCACCCACACACACCCACCCACAACGCACACACCCACACACATCCACTTGAATACCAAAGCCCATTTTTTCCAAGCAAAACATTTGAACAATGATTAAATAATTATTATTGACTTAGGGTTTTACTGTGTGAACATGCTTGTGCATACCATTTATTTGGTATAATGTTTCATTTGCACAGGTACATGCATTGACTCAGTGTTATGGTTTTTACTTATTATAGGCTTCAGGGCGACCATCAGTGCACCACACATGGTGAGTTCCACCAAACTGTTCTCAGATGCAGATGGAGGAAAAAAATGGTTCCCTTGTGTACATTTTTTTAAAATTTTTGTTGTTGTTTTTGTTGTTTTTGCCTGACAGCATGCACATGCTCTGGAGCTGTTAAGTGAAAAACTAACTGAGGGAGCATCTGCGCTGGATGTGGGCTCAGGAAGTGGATACCTCACCGCCTGCTTTGCAAGAATGGTACGTATTGGTCATGATTCCTTGAAATCTTAGTGTCTGACTTGGGATTTTGTTCCAAAAGTTACCATGAAACATACAGTAGGACTGGGTGAAACAGATGTGTTTTTCTGGTATCTATAGACAGGACCCAGTGGTAGAGTGGTTGGCATTGAACACATAGATGAACTGGTTCAAATGTCAATAAAAAATGTGCAAGCTGATGACCCAGAACTGCTGTCCTCAGGACGAATAAGACTTGTAGGTGAGTCAGATGTCAGCAAAGTCATACCTCCTTAAATATTAATGTTTAAACTGCATAACTCCGAAGACTGAATGAATTTGTCACATGTCCACCTGCTTACAGTCGGAGACGGAAGACTTGGCTACCCTGAGGGAGCGCCATATGATGCCATTCATGTCGGTGCCGCTGCAGCCACTGTTCCCAAAGCTGTAAGGATATGGCTGGCTTTCTTGACTCTTCTCAGCATTAAATATTAAGACTAAACAGTCTGAGTTTAGCCTGGATCTAGGGGTTATGTGATACCATTACACCATCATTCTCTTTATTTCTTTTATGGAAGCTCTTGGAGCAGCTGAAACCAGGGGGGAGGTTGGTTCTCCCAGTGGGCCCTGAAGGTGGCAGCCAGGTGTTGGAACAGTATGATCGACAGAGTGACGGCACCTTCCTGAAGAAAGCTTTGATGGGAGTAGTTTATGTCCCCCTGACTGACAAGAGGCACCAGTGGCCAGGGTAAGACAATACCTGAAATCTTCACTTGTTCCACAAAATAGATGAACGAGTCCTTTCAAACTGTCCTTCCTTGTTTCCCCAGAGGTGAGCTCTGATTGCAGTATGGTTGCCCCCGCAGGAGGTGGCGCTTGTGCTGCATCTCTGGGGCCATATAGTCCTCCTCATTGAGTCTCATTGAGCTGCTGTTTTCATGACCTGCTCCACTGGGTTGAATCCTAGCAACGTCCTAGGAGGCTCATGCTCTGTTTGCTTGAACAGATTGTCTTCCTAGAAAGCTAAAACAATGAGTGACTGAGTAAGTGACCACTGGTCTACTGATTACCCTGTTCTCTGAATCCATGGAATCGGTTAAAGTGATGTGAATACTTGAAGAAAGAACAGCGTTATTTATTAGGAAGCTTGTGAATGTTAGCAAAGCCCTGTTTTATCCTTAAAAAAATAACAGGATACAATGTTCTTCATGTTTGAATGGAATCTAGACGAATTATATAATTGTTGAATTGAACTTGTGGGAATATTAAGGACACAAATGGAATAACACAAACAAGTCAAAGTGAAGACCACAGACTTTTAATAAAGATTTAGCCAATTATCAAAGTAATATATCTTTTTCAATAAGAATGCTTATTTGTACTTCGTGTACTGTATGTATAGAAGTGATTCTGTTTGATGGAGGAAAATGTGCCAAAACTTGAGGCATTTTTAAAAACAAATGTACAAATATTGAGAGCAAATCAGATTTGTTAATAAAGCCAATTAAACTGACTGATTGCTGTCCTATTCTGCATCTATCTATCTATCTATCTATCTATCTATCTATCTATCTATCTATCTATCTATCTATCTATCTATCTATCTATCTATCTATCTATCTTTTAATTAAAAATTTTTTTTTGCTTTTGCAATTCACAGTTAGAACTACTTTGGAAAATTATTGGGGCCACTGAAGAAAAATGCAATTCTGAGAAAAAAGTCAGAATTCAGACATTTTTCTCAGAATTCTGACTTTATCTCAGAATTCTGACTTTTTTCACAATACCTAAAATAAATAAATCAATAATAATACACATACATACATGTTTTCTAGTCTGTGCCTGCTGCTTACAAAGAGACAGATTTGAGGTCAGTGTGTCACTGCAGGAGAGCAAGGGAGGGCTGAAAATGTTGGATATTTGGGATAGTTGGATATTTTTTACCTCAAGGCTATGATATAACGTTACTGGAGTTGTTTGTGTGAAAAGTGGTTTAGACACATCCCTGAAAAATAAAGCAAATGTAGGAATAAACTTGCCCTAACGAGCGTGCGTCCGTTAATAACCTAAAGGGGCACAGAACTGTTCTTGCTCAGTTGAATATTAAAATAGATTGATTACATTTAAAACACGGAGCTGGTCACTTCTTACTTAAGGTGTTTTTAACTTCATTCATTTTAAATCTTTGCATCATGTAGCAGGAAAATTACTATGTAATGAATTCAGAATTGTTCATATTGTTGTGAAACAGTGATAAGTACTGTACAACTAAGACTTAAGATCAGCCTATTATGTTTTATATGATATTTGTGGAATTTATATGTTACTGTTACGGCACATCAGAGGACATTCTTGGGACTAATGAACACAAATTTGTATGTGAAGATCTAAAGATATAGACCAAGTCACAGTAATTCATGTATCAGAATTCTGAAAAAATGTCAGAATTCTGTGATTAATGTCAGAATTTTTTCTTTAGTGGCCCTAATATTCCTCGTAGAACTACAAATGGCGCATTTAGAACTACATGTTTACGTCATCACTATACGCTTTTTTTTTTACTAGGACCCCTCGTTTAGCCAGGGTAATGCACGTGAAAGGATCAGCACGGTATTTATTATCATTCTTGGATAACACAAATATTAAAAGCAGAGCTCGCATTATTTTGCCGTATAACCTTAATCGACTTCTGGGCCGTTCTTCTAATCGTTTGAGGAATCAACAAAGAAGTTTGATGATGGAACAAGCAGTTAGCACCGCAGAAAAACCGGCGGACATAAACACCACGGCATCAGCGAGCGAAACCACGGCGACTGAGGCAAAAAAAGACTGTAAACGCAAAAACAACGAACCGGACGAACCGTTGGGACATGGCAGGGGGAAGCGTCAAAGAGGAGCGGGAGGGAAGAAGCTTCGGCCGGGCGAGAGATACGTGCCACCACCGCAAAAACGCAACCCGGGTGTCAGCTTTAATCAGGAGCATTTCAGTGAGACGTCCCACTATTTCGAGGGCGGGCTGCGTAAGGTGTACCCGTATTTCTTCGACTTTAAAACCTACTGTAAAGGTCGGTGGATTGGGAAGAGTCTTCTGGAGGTGTTTGAGAACGAGTTCAGAGCCGAGTCCATAGAGTATTATCAGAAGGCGAGCAAAGAGGGTCGCATCAGGCTCAACGAGACCCCTGTGGAGGACCTGTCCGTGGTGCTCAGGGTCAGTATTACCAGTGTAAAGGACTTTAAATGTTAAATCATGATGTTAAATTTTATGCCGGAACATAAGACTATTAAGCAGCATTGGAACAATATTATTTCATAAAGCTTACATTTGTTAATAATGCATCTTTAAGTGCAGAAACAGATTACGTCAAGACTTGCAAGACTGCTGTCAAAAACTGCTTTGCTGACATGATTTGATGTTGTCTTTTGCTTTCTGTAGAATAATGATCACATGAGGAACACTGTGCATCGCCATGAGCCCCCTGTGATTGCCACACCTCTGGAGGTTCTGGTGGACGATGGCGAGGTGCTTGTAGTTGACAAGCCAGCCTCCATCCCTGTCCACCCGTGCGGGCGTTTCCGCCACAACACGGTGATTTTTATTCTTGGCAAAGAGCGAGGTATCTCTGAGCTTCACACGGTCCACAGGCTGGACAGGCTAACTTCTGGAGTCCTGCTGTTTGCCAGGACTCTGGAGACATCAAAGAAGCTGGACCAGTTGGTGAGAGACAGACAGGTATGTTCAGTATTTTGTCAAAATATAACAAATACTTCTGACTAAAACTAAGGGTTGAGTTGGTTAGATAGAAATGTAATTACATTTTCTCTCATTTTCAGCTTGAAAAGGAGTACGTGTGTCGAGTAGAGGGCGAGTTCCCTGAAGGTGAGCTCATCTGTGAGGAGCCTATCCTGGTTGTTTCCTTTAAAATCGGGCTTTGCAGAGTTGACCCTAAGGGGAAGGAGTGTCGAACTGTTTTCCAAAGGCTAAGCTTTAATGGAAAAACAAGCGTTGTCCGCTGTCTGCCTCTGACCGGCCGCACCCACCAGATCAGGGTTCACCTTCAGTATCTGGGCTTTCCCATCCTCAATGACCCCATCTACGGTTCCTCAGCATGGGGTCCTCACAGGGGAAAGGGCGGGCTTGTAGGGAAGAGTGACGAGGAGTTGTTACAGGCCTTGGTGGAAGAGCATCGCTCTCAGGAAAATTTGCTCCTCTTAGATATTACAGATGACATTGGGGTTACACGTGAGGCAGAAAAGAAGACAGCATGTAAGAAAACGGACGGGTTGGATTGTTCCTCTGAGCCCGAAAAAACAGGTGAAAGTTGTCAGACTCAAAACAATGAGCTAGAAAACACTACAGGAGTAAAAGTGAATTCTGACAACACCGCCTTTAAAGAATCTCAGGATCCTACACCAACCAAACCGAATGGAAATCAAACCAAATTGACCGACTCTGCTCAAGAAAGTGCTCCTTGGACTCGAGACCACCTATGTAGTGAATGTAAAATAGTGCGGCCTGACCCCACAGAGAAAGAACTCATCATGTACCTGCATGCCTTACGGTACAAAGGGCCGGACTTTGAATACTCCACACGTTTACCCGACTGGGCCAAAGAGGACTGGGTGGAAGCTGAGTGGAGCTGACAGGCTTTAGTATCTAACAGAAAATCCTTAGAAGGCTTTACCATTTTGCTGTGATGCTTTTTGTTTTCAACAGGAGGCAGAAAATGCCTTAATGTTTTGTTTCTTTGAAGCCTGTAATCTGTCTGCAGAAAAAGACTTAATAGATATATATGAAGAGCTGGTAGAAAAGTAAATGTTTTCTTTCACATATCTGGAAAATGCATTATGGCTTTATGTAACAAAACTTTTTTTTGATTAAAGAAAGCCTTGATTTATCTTCGTCTACACGTGAGGATATTCTGCTTACTGTTTGAGCTTTGTATGAGAAAGGGGAAAGGTTATCATATTAAACATTTATTGCTGCTACTTCCGCAACTCTTTTATATTTTACATCGTATGCAACACTGGTTCCCCAACTTTTTGAGCCATGACCCCTAAGATGACATTAATTGATGTTCCTACCATGATGGCAATTATTAATAATATATCAGATAGCTCATCGTGCAGTATCCTCTACCTAAAAGACCTGAAAAATAATAATGTGCATTTAGACATTAATGTGTTAAAGAAATTAAGGTGGTAAATTTAGATTTGTCCCTTCGTTAATGATTTGATTTTGACAGATGTAATAATAAATGGCAAATTTATTTGATAAATATAGGTTATACAGTTTTTACAATTATCTGGTGACCCCCTGACATGATCTCGCGACCCACATGGGGGTCCCAACCCACAGTTTGAGTCCCGCTGATATCAAGGACCATAAACGCACTTTGATTTTTATTGCTCAAAACAGCAAAACACAGTTTCAGCATGAGAAGAAGCCACCCTATGACAGACATTTGGCACATGATTTTAAGTTAAGAGCTGTTGATGCAAGGTGTTAGCTTTCAGACGGAGTACGGGGAAAGAATTCAGTTTTTATACACAAATTTCAGGCAGTGTCTTAAGAATCGGTCGAGACATTTTCTGCTGGCCTTTCACATTTTGTCATGTGTCCACATGAAATGAGAAAAACACAAAGTACTACAGAGTTAAAACATGACGCTAACAGTACACTGCAGAAGTCAGTGTTTTGTTTATAACGTAGAAAACAGAACGCTGCATTTACCACGACGTGGGGAACAAAACCAGATTTATTCAAAATGATTGAGTTTGTGTTAATATCCATATTTAGATACAAGAATGACCAAGGAAGTGGAAAAAAGTACAAAGCAGCTGAGGCTCACATTGAATTCTCTGGACGACTGCCTGCTCTGTTAACACATGGTCTCATTCAGACATTTCCCAGACTTCTTGACATCCATGATTGAAGTAATCTATACTTAAATATGTGCCAGATGTGTTTAAATGGTTAGTGTTATATCTGTTTTTCTTTTTCAAAGAAAGGACATGCAGTGGGTAAACATAACATTTATGGTAATGTCACTAGAGTACTCAGCCTGACTTTTAACTTGATAGTAAAACATGAAAATTTGGCCATGACGCCACAAATGACGTTTTTAATTTTCTAAGTCTTGGTCACAAAAGGATAAACTACATATTATCACAAGCGAGTGCAAAACAAGCTGACCAGACTCGAATGGGCTCCAGATGTGGTAGTGATTGGTGCGTGTGTATGAATGTGATGTGGCGCCACACAAACTAAGCAGCTTGCACTTTACAGGGCAGCTTTATATTTTAATATTTAGTAATTTCACGTCAACCCTCCCAGGAACTTGGACTGCTAAACTCCTGAGGTTATGCTCCAGTAGTTTGTCCCTCTGGGCTAAATTTGACCTTTTAGTAGTTCTTTTCAGTCTTAAAATGGATTGAGTTTAAATTTGCTCTGAATTTCTGAGAAAGCCTAAAAGGTAATTTGCAACTGAACAGCTGTTGCTAATATACCTGAGGTAAACAGAATATTAAAAACACTTAAGTCCCCATAAAAATGACAAACACAGTGCTATTTTCTGCTGCATATTTATTATCGACTTGAAAAAACAGAAGTTAATCAGATCCAGAATTAGGCAGGATGATTCATGCACATTTTAAATACTCCAGAAAACCTACAAAATGACTCCCTTTTTTATTTTTGGGTCTGATGCTGATGGAAAAATAACAGGTAGACGGGTAACACACAAGTACACCACCAACTGTGACCTCAAAAATAAACACAGAAGTTCAAACCTCTTTTGTTTTTAGTGTTAATTGATAATAAAGAAACTTGTCGGATGAATTTCTGACAGATCTCTTGTACTGAATTTTACAGATGGTCATCGAGTGTAGAGACAAAACGAATACTATACATAACCTTGAAATAACACTGTAATATCAACTGGAAACAATTGCATTGAAAATTGCATAAACAAACAAAAAAGGGGCAAGTACAATAAAATATGCCTTTTTATATCTTCAATAAATAGATAACCAAAAAATCGTTTAAAAATATAAAGCTGTAATGACAATTTCTAATCAGCTTGACCAATTAACTTCCAGATATCAGAAAAGTAATATTACATAGAATTAAAACATGGATGCAAAAAGGTAAGAACTTGTAAAAGTTGATGAGAACTTGTGCGTTTAGTTATCAAGTAAACCATTTAGCCACTCTAAAAGATTCTGCAATAACTTTATATGCACATTTCAGCCAAGGCTTGTAAATTTTGGGGAAGAAAAAAAGTGTTCAAATGTAGCTTCAAGGGCCAAACTTTCAAATTAAGAAATATTTGGGGAAGAGGTTAAGGAGTTTTCTGGGTCCCATGAACTAGATCTAAGTTTTCACATACTTTTATTATCCATGACAGAATGGAGAAGGTTGGGTGAAGAGGCGTAGACTGACCCAAGTCCATGAGCGCAAACAGCTTATTCAAGAGAGTCCAGTACAGAGGACACAGTTCACACGGTTTCTGTTCAGAGTGTGTTCAGAGGTTAAAAAGTCCCAGGCACAACATCTGCAGGCAGCAGGTGCAGTTAGTGATGCTTTTTGTGTTGATGGCATTCAGCTTTAATTCTAAGTGGTTAGAAGTTGTGACTGATGGAAAGCTTTCTCTGACCTCTACTTGGGTGAAACTAACTTTTTCTCTGAAGATGATGCTCTGACCTCATTTTTAAACAGATACTCAGACAACTTTAACAGCAACATTAGACAAACATGCTGTCACATGTTACATTTGCTGTTGGCTTATATTTCCTGTCAGTGTTGATGCTTCTTTTATGCTCAATAGTTTCTTTAATAAGTACATAATTTTTCTTTTTCCATAATAAATTAAGATTGCACAGTGATTGCAAAATTTCCCTGTAGCTTTGCTCAACATGTGTCTTCCTGTTGTCCATCTCGCTTTATCCAAACATCTGGCAAATCTGGCTTACTGTTGGGTAAAATGACAACTTCTTCGCTCCGGCTGGTCCGATCCTTCCGACAAGTCTCATAAACTGTTTCTTTCAGCGAAAGCCGGAGCGTATCTCTCCTCCCGTTGAGGTGTCCGGGTTGTAACTGAACCTCTGCCTCTCCTTCTTGTTGCTGCGAGTTTGAAGGCCCTGCTTCGATATCACTGAGGCACGTTTCGCAGGAATCCCCCAGACCCTCGCAGGAGCTCTGAGAATAGGACGAGAGGAGTCTTTTGTGGTGAGAATGACCTTCCTTTGTTGTATTTCCATCTTTGCAGAGAGACGGCTCATCAGTGGTCTCCATTGTGTGGCTGATGATTGTCTCCTCTATGCTTGATGTTGAGGAGAAAGACGTGTTGCTCCATGGCTTCCCCGTTACTGACTGACCCCTGCAGGTTTTACACAGCAGCTTGTCTGAAGGAGCATCTTCTTGCACCAGGCTTACCTGTCGGAGCGTGTTTTCTCTGTACGGAGATGAAGTCTGGAAGGCTGGTTGGCTGCATATCTCTTCACCTTCTCTATCCATGCTATTCTTGCCCACCTCTCCCCCACAGTACTCAATCTCATCGGAGAGCACTGAGGGTCGGTTCGAAAGTTTACTGGTGCAGGTGCTGTTCTCGAAGCTGTCACTCAGGCGGTACGCCAATGGCTGCAGCTCGTACTGCTCGGCCCCTCGATTCCCGCCTCCAGTCTGTTTCTGCCTGGGCTGATGGTTGGGGTAGAGGTAACCACCTGCTTCTTTGTCATAACTCCTCCTCACTCGCGATCTGCCGAAGGCCCCGTTAGCAGCCGAGGTTGATGAGGAAGCCGGCTCGGAGCAGGAGGTTAGCATGCCATCTGTCTGCTCAGAGAAGCACGACAGCGTGATGGCGGCACAGTTTTTACGGGGTCCAAAAAAACAGCACATTGACTGGAAGAAAAAAGTGGCAAATCCGCAGGCAATGGTTTTCACCAGGAATAAAAAAATCCCAAGTCTTCTAAAATGCAAGGCGGTGGCCGGCAGCATGACAATCCCCATAAAGAAAAATGCTCCAGAAACTAGAGCTACAGGACATCCCATCCTTTTAGTGGAGTGTGCCACTTTTCCAATTTTATCTGAATGAGGGGCTAATCTATAGGAGATGCAATAGTTAGCAATGAAGTCAACAGACAGCCCCGCGGCTGATGATATAAACAGAGCCTCAACTCCATTCAGCTGCCACTCCAGCAGAACGAGGAGGCCAATGGTGACAAACACACTCCCTCCTGCAGCCACAGTCGCATATATACTCAGGGGAATATTCCAGGTGGTTAAGAGAAGAAAAACAAATGTGAGGGCTACTGAGAAGCCAGCCACTACCAAAGTCTCAGAGCTTAAAGACTGCTGCAGATCAAAAAGAGAGAGCTGACTGATGAACCAGCCTTTTTCCAGCCCTTTCGGTGCTTCTAACATTTCTTTGTTAAACCATGTTTGGATTTCTCTGTAAAAAGCACTGGTTGTGCTGAAGTTGAAACTGTAGAGGTATGTGGTTCTGAATGCCAACACAAGAGCGGCGACCCTGCCATCTGGCTGGAAGTACAGGCCTCCGCTGTGTCCCAGATGGCCCTCAGCGTACCTCTCTGCCAGCATCATACTGAGGCAGTTCTCAAAAACACTGGGCGGGTAGGGGAAGGGGATGTCGCTACAGCAGAAGTGAAGGGCGTTATCTTTTTCTGAGCACCGTCTGACAGATACCCAGCGCACCAACTGATCCACAAGACAGATATTGTCAGTCATGTTAACTATAGCCTCAGGTGATGGAGGGGAATAAAAGCTTTGGTTCTGGACCCGTCCACATAGGTCCATCAACCAAACCTGAGCTTCAGCTTTGCTCATGTTAAAGTCAGGGTCAAGAACCAAAGAGCCATTGCTGTTCGGGTTAAAATGATCCCCATTATCAGTTGGTTTGACGCCCCAAACAAGCATTAAGGTCACAGGCTTATCCTCTCCGTTTCTCTGTCTCTCAAACATAAACATATGCCGGTACTCTGCGTCGTATCTCTCGAACGGATGACTTGAGCGAAAAAGCTGGGTGACCTGGCTACTGAGGGTGGGCAGCTTCATGCCGGGGTCGACGCAGGCCATGTACGTGCCCCCAGCCGCAAGTACCGCAAACCAGCACACCCAGATGTACCGAAACTTCACCACTCCACACGGCAGGATTTTCAGAAACAATAAATTTGAAGTGTCTGTGAGACCCCTTTTTAGCTCTCTCAACTTCTGCATGATACTGAAGAGGCATCTCTTGCGTGAACTTGTATCCCAAAAGCTGCCGGTGTTTTTGGAGCAGCAGGGCTTCCATCCTTGCGCTGCTACTGAGGCAGAGGGCGTCTTTCTGTATCGCTCACTCAAGATAAAGGAGCACGGCATCCATACCAGCGGGAACAGCGTGCTGATTAAGGAGGCAGTCCCCAGATAAACGGAGAAACATCTGATTGCCGTGATGCTGCTGAGATAGCCAGAGAAAAACGCTGCGCTCGAAGTCAACCCCGAGGTTAAAATCAAATAGCCGACTTCCTGCAAAGCTCTGTTTACCCTCTTCTCCAGGGAGGACGAGGGGTTCTGTGTTAGCTGCAGATTCCAGAAGTCGGAGAAAATGAAAACTTGGTTGGAGCAACTCCCTAAGAGAATGAGAGCTGCAGAGAGGTTGACCACAGGAAAGAAAGTCAGGCGAAATGCTACTTTGTAGAAGAAGTAGGAGGCTAGGAGTGACCCTGTGACTGCAAGTACAGATAATGCAACTTTGAAGAAGGAGTGGAGATATAAAGCCATGGTGAACAGAAGGGATACAACAGCCAGGAAGAGGTATACTAAATCTCTGGCCAGGTAGTATTTGAACAAGGTCTTCTTGATGCCAAAGTCTATGCCCGTAATAGTTATGTTATTGTAGGTCAGATCCCTGCCGTCAAGACTATTCATGTATATCTCCATCATGTGTTCTCCTTTGTCGACGGGCAGAAAGAGAAGGCTATACTTCAGCGTTGGGATTTGATATGCGACAGTCTGCGGACCAAGAAAGTCCTTGTCAACCAGGTAGTGCAAGATCTGGAAAACAATGCGAGATTGTTTGCAGCGGGAGGGAACCGAGGAACAGCTTCCATGTTTGGGTCCGTCAACACAGCTCTCAACGAGACGTCGGTCATGATAGTGTGGAGCACACTTCCGGAGAAGGCTTAGAGACTCGGACACCTGGTGTGACAGAAAGATAATGGAAGTTAGACACTGCAGCTGAGTAAGGGCCCATTTATGCTCGACACAGATGGCGGATATGCAGACGCATGGAAAGTTTCTGCAGCAATAATAGATGTATTTGGTGCATTTTCAGGCTCATTCGACGCAAAAGATGGAGTAATACCACCGGAAACTGCGACAGCAGTGTTGAGCATAGTGGAGCAGAAACAAACCAGGGAAGAAGAAGAAGATAAACGGGAAACCGTGGAAGAAGAGTGAAGACAGGAACAAACACATTAGAAGTTGCACAAGCTTTTGAAATAAGGCTCTACAAGTGTTCAGGGCGTGTTGGCGGTTAGAAAACAACATTATAGCTGAGCATAACTGCTGCCAACCAATGTTTGAAACTAACGCATGATGGAAGTATAAAGACAGCGATGCATGAAGACGTTTGGAACTGACGTCCCCATTTACGTCTGTCAGGGAGCATAAATGAGCCTTTAAAGTTATAGTAAAATGTCTGCTCAAATGTAACCCCACCCCCCCCATCTCATTCCAGCAGCATCATGCTTTTCAATTTTCTCAGGAGCCCTTGTGCTACTTATCAATGCACAAGGAAGCCATTATAATTACATTTCAAAGCCATAAGTGGGCTGAACATAACTAAAACTACATTTAAGCATCATTATCCAAGATTCTGAATTAACATTATGATAGCGTTAACCATTGTTGTAAATTTGTAAATAGTGGTACATTGTACATAAAGTACAAAAAACCTGTGTCAATAATTGCTGCAGTCTGATCTAATTTGCTTGAGGTTGTTTTCCAGAGGAGGAGAAAGCAGCAGTACCTGCTGTGATGTGAGGCTGAGGCAGCAGGAGGCATTAGAGAGGACCGCCAAGTAGTTCCCCAGGGACCAGCTCGGACAACAGCCGCTTCTGGGCACTCCCTCAGCTTCTGCTCTCACATGCTGCTGGCACAAGTCCTGGAATTTGGCTTGGGAGCGAATCTGATTTACATAGGAGAAAAGTTTTTTTGAACTCGAGCCCAGTTTAAAAAATATTCCCTAAGCAATTGATTTCATGTAAGGTAATGTACATTGTTTTATTGGAATATATACACTGAATCAGACAGGAGGGTGTGAGATATATTAAAGATGATGTTTAAATAGACAGAGGAAGCAGCAAAAGGCTGAAGAAAGTTGAGGAAGTTGAGCGAACCCTTGATTGCTCCATCTCACACATAGTGTGGATCGCCTTCACGCTCCACAGGCTGGCCAAGTTTTCTGATCGAAACACCAACTGGGCCAAGTGCTCACCTGCATGAGAGAGAGATGGGTTTGGTAGTGATTCATCAGATTGTACAGAGGGTCAGAAATGTTCTGATTTCTGTTATGGGTTTAAAAATTGATCAGATTTACTGACCTGGAGCATCACACAGGAAGGTGTCTGTAGAGGAGTCTGTAGCTAGAATCCTCTTTTTACGCGTTCTGGAGGCATCTCGACTGCCATTGTTTGTGCTGACTGTGACTCCAGATCTAAAACAGGTAAAAACATTTTCTTTAAACTTGGTGACATATTTAGAATTTAATGTTCAGTTAATTCTAATTTGATCAGAAAATATATACTTTAATTTTGCAAACATGCCACAACAGTAGCTGTACATTTTTTTCCATTCAGCTGGGTTATTTGTTATTTTTATAACTTATTTCATCAAAGTCATCTGGTAGTTTTGACTATCTGTGACTCACAACCCTAGAAAACAAAACCTAGATGTCACTTAAATTATTTATTTATTTAAAGGATTAGGAAGTGTAGCCTACATATCTGTTTCTTTGGCAAAGAAGAACTTTTCACTGGAATATATTACGTATACAACCCTTTAACACAACTGTTTTAGTAATTACAACTTTTACTAATATCATAAGCCATATCAGCATATTTCTGTGAACTTTTATTAATTTTGTCTTTGATTATTAAATTTTTCAATTGCTCCTAAAATCCATGCCTGTGCCTGTGCAGTGCTGCACACTCCCCGGGTTGATTGTCTTCATTATAGAAAACTCTGACCTTTTATTAAGCTGTGGTGGTAAAGGAGACAGAGTTTTCCCTGGACCGGTGTTTTCCTGCAGCTGCAAAAAGCTGGACAGACGAACTCCAATGGAAGTACCCCGCGGCTCGAAACCCTTAGGAAACAGGATACACAGACATAAACAAACAAACAAAGCTAATTAGACAAAATGGACACTGATGGCAAGCAACACACAGCAGCAGCAAGGCGAGTGAATTCATCAGCATCATTATAATGTGTCATGTTGTCTAAATGTTACAGTTGCTTGTTGGGTTGATCAGTTTTGATTTTACTTTTAAAAGAAGGGAGGCAAGTTCCAAAAAAAAGCGGAAAAATCTGCATAAAAAGTGGGCATAATCAAATTCTTTTGTGGTATAACTGAGTTTAAATTTGTTTTTAATGACACACTGTTGTAAGAGCCGCTCTTGTTTGTGCACTTGTTTTATTCATGAAGTGTTAAAAACATCTCCTGTTAGAGACAAAGATCCCCAAATCAATGCATTTAAGCTTGTTCACTCAGTTTCAGATTAAGGTTAACCCTTCTACTGGCACTGGTAATTAAGTCTTCACTCTCTGTGGGTGTTTTTACCCACCAGCAGAGGATCAGAGAAGTCTGGAAGAGGACCGATGAACAAACCAGCCATTGAGCATCCCAGCAACAGAATGGCACTGCCCAGTAGCACTGCTAACGGAAAATCCACTATAACCTGGGTATAACTACCAAGCAAAGACAATAGAAGAAGAAGCTGTCAGTGATCAAAATAAAATCAATAAAAATGTTTCAATGTAATGGAAGGAAATAGGTTTCAGTACTTACTTTCTAAGGATGCAGTAAAGTCCTCCATTTCTGTCAGAAAAAAGAAAATTATTATGATTATAAAGAAATTTTATTTAAATTAAACCACAATATTTTTTTCTACAGATAGATTTAGACTTTAAGGAACATTTTTCAAATTAACTTTACTTCCATGAAGTAGATCAGAAGGTCGATGCGCTTAATCATGGCACAGCATTGCACATCATCAGAAGATGATGAGCTTAAATTAGCACAAGCAACAAATGGACACAGCTGGCTTGACTTTGTGAGAATGTGACAGAATCCTGATGCCAGCAGCACTAAAGCTTGCTGCACGTCGCTTTTTGTTTGATGATCCCAAACAGAAATGATTCATTATTTCACTGGGAACGCAGGTGTGATTAAAAACTTAATGCAAAATTGCAAACAACTTTGATCTTTAACATCCGGAGTGCATAATACTTTAAAAATATTCAAATAGTTTCGAGAATAGGCTGAGTAATCTACAAACCCTGAGGCAGAATTATACGAGAAGGTGTCATGGAACTATGATCAAGATAGTAACATGGGCTTAAGAATACCTTGGAAAATATTTTCACTCAGAAATGCAACCTGAAAATCCAAGAAAAATGAAATCACTGGCATGGAATTCTTTGGTTTATTTGCCAAAGACAAAAAGTACAATTCAGGTATCTGAGATGTTATCAGTGGTGGTGCATCACGTTTATAGCACTAATGACTTGCATGTATTTGATGCACATGTGCATAAAAATAAAATGATACCATTGAGGTTGTCTTTTCCTGGGAGAGAAAGCTAATTCCCCCGAATAATGCCAGACCGCATTCTGCTTTTCTAACAATAGCAGGGCTTCAAAGATACACAGGGTCACACGGTGGCTGCCTGCAGTTCTGATCTGTGTCTTATTGAAAAGTATGATACATAACGAAACAGAAACCAGACAACTGACTCCCAGTTAGCACCTTTTTAAACTGTATTTTAGACATAAAGTCTTGGATGGCAGAGAACCTGTTATAGCTCAACCAGGACGAGACGGAGGTTTTAATCATCGGTCCAGAAGACAAGAGAGATCATTTCATCCTGCAGGACTTTAGTGTGTGAGAAATCTGGGTGTTCTTTTTGACTCTGATTTTATTCCACTTATTAGAAATGTAACAAAACTAGGATTGTATTATCTTAAAAACATCCCCAGATCCGCCCATTTCTCTCTCTTGCAGCACAGAGATGCTGATGCATCTAGCTGATTAGATTATTGTAATGCCCCACTCTCTGGTCTTCTTAAGAAGAGTATTTCTGGTTTACAGCTACTCCAGAACTCAGTGAGGATGAGGACCAGGGGGTATGAACCCATTACACCAGTTTTAAAATCGCTATATCGGCTCCCTGTGTTTTTCAGGATTGATTTTAAGGTTATTTTATTGGTTTGTAAATGTCTTAATGGTCCTGCGCCTTCTTATTTATCAAATCTCATTTTAACTTGATTTTTTCAACTCTATGGCCCTCGTCTGTGGAACGGCCTGCAGATCAGAACCACAGAGACTGTTTATGCTTTTAAAAAGAGGCTCAACACCCACCTTTTAGATTAATTTTAGATTTAATCTCATTATTTTAGATTATCTGTGTTTTAGTCTATTTTAGTTTTATCGTGCTGTTATCATTCTATCTCTATTCAATTGTTTACTTTTTTCATTTTTTTTGTAACTGAAGTTTATTTATTACTATCTTCATTTTAGAAGTCTGATATTTACTTTTACACTCTTATTGTTCTTATCTGTTTTTAGTCTTGTTTGATTCTTAAAAGCTAACTCTAGCATTTTGAACCACGCTGGGGGTTGTGCCTGCGCTTTCTGCGGGGTCGCTGCCGTGGGATGCCTTTTTCTCTGGGGGGCCCTCAGCATTATGACCTATTGGCAGTGGTGTGGCTCGAGGTCTGCCCAAGGCAGACGGTGCCGTGGATGGGCTGGCTGCTGGTGTGAATAGATCCCCAGGGTATCGTTACCCCCCAGAGGCCCCACGGCAGGTGTTCATCCGTTTATCGTTTATCATTTTAAGAGCTGTGTCTGCCTGTGTGTGTATCCATGTCAGAGAGAGAGCGAGACCATAATAATATCCAACTGTTCTCTGTTTTTTTTAACTTGAGAAGCACTAGGGCGGCTGTGGCTCAGTGGATAGAGCCGTCAGCTACCAAGACAGGGGGTTGGCGGTTCAATTCCACTCCGGTACATGTCGAAGTGTCCTTGGGTAAGACACTGAACCCTACCTTGCCTCCCAATGTGCCTATCGGGCGTATGAATGTGTGTGAATGTTAGTTGCACCTTGCACCCAGTATGTTTCAATATAGGTGCTGTGTGAATGGGTGAATGAGACATGTGATGTAAAGTGCTTTGAGTGGTCTGTGACTAGAAAAGCGCTATACAATCCATTTACCATTTACTTTGTGTTTCTTTTTGTATGAAAGGTGCTTTATAGACAAAGTTTGATTTGAACCGCAGGCCAATGAGTTTTCCATGATAAAAGTGTCTGTATGCTTTTCAAACACACCTTACTGTCACCACATGTCGCTGCTTTGGTTTCTGTGCCCCGCTTTCATTGGACCCATGCAGCCAGTGACATCTTGCCACCCTGTGACAAGAAGCCTGATTGGTGGAGCTACAGCTGTGTCCCACTTTCACCAGTACACCTCCTTCGGCGCGAGGGCCGATTGTATTGCAGCAGGCTTGAAGTTTGACTGGCCTCTGATGACTGCAGTGGGGACATTTCCGGGGCTGTGGTGAATCATAGTCTCCAGCCTGAAGACACTGGGGCACCTTGAGGGGAAATGAGGATATACACACTTAATTTACAAAACAGGCAGTGGGTATATCATCCCCTGTTCTCAAGGATTCAGGTATTCTTTTGAGCAATACAATGACTATATATTTGCTACTGCCTCCAAAATCCAGCAGCTATTTTAAAGGTCTCCATATATCTGTGCTGAACAGCAGTGTAATCACGCTCAGGCTTACTTGGTGATAAAGCTGGAAGGAGGAAGAGGGTCTGCCAAGGCTGCTGCAGCTGTCACAAAGCTCATCCTCTCCAGACTGGATGACTGTCAACTGGGCTTCAGCAGGGCTGTCAGGAGGGCACAAAGAAACCACCGGGATGTCACTGAGGAGAGAAGAGAAATATAAAAATATGTAAATGTTATAACTGGAGAGAAGGAGTGACTGGCAGTGGAGTGACAGCGGGAGAAGCAGCAAAGGTGCAACAGTTGAAAGCTTTGTAAATGCCGGCTGACATCTCAGTTTCTATGCTGCATTTCATGCCTCAGATTCTCAAATTTGGCGGGGAAGAGAAAGTAATGAAGTAAGGAATGGATTTCTGTGGAACAAACAGTGGCTCCTGACATTAAGGGAAGCCAATTTAAGCAGAAGGGAGGAAGGAGGATGAAAACAGAAAGGGAGATATGGGGGCTATTTTCACACCATGGTGCCATGTCATCAACTTGCAGAGGAGAAGTCGGCTGTCCAGGGTAGATAACACGAGAGTCTGAGGTGAGGACTTAGGTAATTGTTGCTCAGCAGAACCCTGGAGTTTTTCCTCCACATTTCTACAAAATGTTTCACTATCTGAGAAAATGTAGGAAATATGAACAGCGTGGCTATGTGGTTGGTGTTGTTAAGCTGCAAGTTCGAAGGTCCAAAATTAAAGTATCTCAAGACCAGTTTACGAATTTATAATTCCACAAACATTAATCTGACCTTGTTGATTCACAGATTTTTTTTATTGCTTCACATTGAGCTTCATCTTTGTGTTTTTCAGAATGCCAAGAAGCCACTAGTTACTAAAAAAATGCTAAAATACTCAGAACAAATTGCTTTAACTTAACGGAGAAAATATCTATATATTCACAATTAATAACTTCAATGTGATCTTATTGGTGACATGATGAACTAACATTGTGAAAGGAGTGAATACATCCTATATGCATGAGGATATAAGCTTTCCCAGCAGACCAACTTCAAAAGGTGGAGAACATCCCGGACAGGTGACAGGTCCATCAGAGGGTTAACACATACATGTATACAACTATGCATGATAGAGACTGTTCAATCAATAATAAACCTGCATGCATGTCACTGAGTTCGGTATGAAACAGGAACATCTGGAGCAAAACAGGCAAATACCAGGAATAATTTAAACTCCAAACAGATGTAAAACCATGAACTTTCCATTGCATAACCCATCTCCCCCAAGTTTGCAACTCAAAGAGGGATTATTTTTTTGACTCTTCATATCTATTTTATAAAACTGTGATATATATCATGATCAGAAAACTATTCCATCTCATTTCTGTCATATTGAACCAATTCAACCATCACTTTTAAATATATAAACTATTTCATTGACCTACTTTTGCACAAATCTTTCACCTAAATAGTCATATGTAGAATCCCAATATATAAATGACATAAACTCAATTTGTCTTTCCCTAATTTCCCTATAAATGAGTGCGTCTCAGCAAAGCGGCCTGTGTTGTCTGCCACATGCTTGTTTTTCCAAAGCAGTCTGGACGCAACCACATTTCCTGTCGTGTGGCCATGGCAACAGAGTAAGTCAACAGAGCCTAAGTGACCTCACACAGTTTTATTTGTATCCTGTAATCATGCACACAGATGATGAGTAGTCTGCTGAATTAGTAGTGTACTGTACAATAGCAGAACTGGGAAATGGTGGAGCTCCGAACCACAGCTTGGTTTTTACGTTACAATAAAACTATAATAAAATCTAAATAAGAAATTGCCCAAAATGTGCTCACAAGCTCTTGTCTTTTAACCTGTGGGTGCCGCAGTGAGTGAGTAAACACGCCAAATGCATTACTGCTAAAGTACTTTAAAACCATTTTATTTTACATAAATCAACAGGAGGTAAATTCAATTGTAGCTTTAAGCTGACATTATGTTATTGTTGATATGTTATCTGATCTCTCTGCTTTCCGGGAACTAATTAGGGTTTTCAAGACAATTTTTATGTTATAACCTATCATGCATGAATTATTAAGCAACAGTGCCGCAGTGCCACATGTGTTTTTTTACACAGTTTATTTCCATAAACATATACTGCGCTGCTTTCTTATTTCTTAATCATATTTTACTTCTTATTCAGTAAATTGATTTTGATATTTTATTCAAAATGATGACTAAAATCTGCTTTTCATATTTTCATCATATGAATATTCTATAAAAAAAAACTATGGCTGTTCTTTTCCCGTTTATCACAAAAGAAAGTTTGGTTATTACAATGTATGAATGTCCATAAATATTCATTCTGTATTGCATGACTCACTGATGTCCCCTGAAGTGGTAAAATTACAGATTTTCCATGCTCACCCATGGATTTACTGGAAAACAGTTGTCAAATAGGTGTCCACTGCAGCAGAGACATGCATGAAAGGGTTAAAATTGCATTTAGGAAGGCTCTCACCCAGAGCAAATACAAATCAATGACAAAGTGTTATGACAACAAAATGGCCATGGGGGCTCCGGTGGTGGAGCAGGTTGTCTACTAATCACCTGCGCCAAAGTGTCCTTGAGCAACTGAATGTAAAGTTGTCCCCAGTGGTGCAACTTAAACGTATGAGTGAGAGGCGTATTGTTGTAATGACTGAGAATAAAGAGAAAACCTGCCATAGACATGTGTACAGCAAAGTCTAGCAGATAAATTAGAGGCTCCCCATTCCTAACTTTGGACAAAGTACCAGTTAATCACATTTTTACATAGTTAATAAGAAATTTCAATACATGTTTAATAAATATATTTCAAATGAAAGTTCTGTAAAGTAAGAAAAATGTTCTGCCAGAGAATACAGAGGCATTCAGATTGAGCCCGACATATTGCAAAGTGCAATGACACCAGAATGGCTGCGGCAATAAATACTCAGAGAGTGCAGCAGGTTGTCCACTAATCCGTTGTAATCAAAGTGTTTAATAAGCGTAATTTAATGGAACAGAAAATGACTACACTGACAGTCTGCATGAAAGGATTCTTCCTGGAAGGGAGATGGATGGATGGTTGGATGGTTGGATGGATGGATGGATGGATGGATGGATGGATGGATGGATGGATGGATGGATGGATGGATGGATGGATGGATGGATGGATGGATGGATGGATGGATGGAT
>JAVQJG010229053.1:0-12886 GCA_036024015.1 Craterocephalus amniculus
CCCCCCCCCCCCCCTCCGAAATTCCACTTTCTCAATTCAGATTCTGTTTACCCCTTTTCACCTCTTTACGAGCTAGGTCCCATTGTCATTGCTGCCATTTTTCGGAAGCACAAATGGTCTCGGAGGTCAATTCTAATTTATTATGACAATATCAGTGTGATCAACGTAATCAATAAAGGCTTGTCTGCTCAATCGTGTAGTTCATTCACTCACATTGAGCTCAGTCCAGGACCAATTCCTTCTCTAAGGAGCTCAACCTGAGCACAACCGCATAGCTGACTCACTTTCCCATTTGTCATTCCAGAAATTCTGGCTCTCGACTCGAAAATCAAATACCCAGCTCCAGCAACCATTTTCAACTAGATCCATGGCTGGCTGCACACTATCCAATGTTTAAAGTGAAGTTATCCTCAACAGTCTCGCCCCAAGCATACTCTCAGCATATCTAACAGCCTGGAAGTGTTTCAAATTTATCCATCCTGCCTACTAACTCACATTCACTCTGCTTGACAATATGCAAATTCATTACCTGTACCCATTCATTCCTAAAAATCTGCTGTACCACAATCCAGACTGTTTCTAAAAACTTGTGTTTGGCACCCAGTGTTCATCAATCTCTCAGAGTCACATTACCTTGTCAAAGACCTACTTATACAATAACCAGCTGTTACCACTATCTGCCCTCCACTTGCATCTAACCTTCCCCATCTTTGCATCCATACACTGTGTTTAGGGTATTGCCTCCCTGTTATCAAGCTGAACTCATAATCCATGTTCTTGCTAACCTTTTTGGATTTCCTGCCTCCTCAGAATGTGCCTAGCCTAAAGCCTCAAGGACACTAGATTTCGGATCAGCCCACATTCTTCAGAGTCAGATTGGAAAAAGAAATCCAAGCCTTCAGAAGTGAACTGTTAAATCAAGACTGGACTGGAATGTATATGGAGGATATAAATGAAGTTTACAAACATTTTGTATATGTTTATTTAAAACTTTATAATAAGATATGTCCAATAAAAATATTTAAGAAGATCTCAAAGAGTGGAAAACGTTGGTTTACATTAGGATTAATGAAAGCCTGTAAAAAGAAGAACAAACTATTTAGAAAATACCTGAAAAAATGAACACTCAATAGTGAGACAGAGTATAAGACATACAAAAACAAACAACAATCATGAGAACTGCAGAAAAAGATTAGTATAGCAAAAAATCTGAGAGAAAATCATGGAAACATCAATGCAACATGGAATGTGTTAAAGCAATGAACCTCAGCCCTAAAGAAGAACAGCTGCCGGGTCACTTTATTCAGAACGATGTTGCTTATAACAATAGTAAAAATATTGCCAATGAATTTAATATATATTTCACAAATATAGGAGCTGATATAGCAAATTCCATGAATACAACCAACATGACAAAAACATTTGAAATGGGAAGCAGAATAATGTAGTCAATGTTTGTTGGGGATGTTCATGAACAGGAAATCCTGGCCATTTTAAGGAAATACAAAAACAAAACATCCACAGATAGTGATGGATTAGATGATAATTATCAAACAAACGATTGACCGTATTATTTAACCGTTGATGTTCATTTACAATCTCTCTGTGCAAACCAGGGTTTTTCCAGACCTAATAAAAGTGTCAAAAGTAATCCCCATTTCTAAAAATGCTGATAAACACATATTTAACAATTACAGGCCGGTGTCGCTGCTCTCACAGTTCTCTTAAATCCTTGAGAAATGGTGTACTCAAAAATTTATCAACTTTTTAGAGAAACATAAACTTATTAGCAATAAACAGTATGGATTCAGATCACAAAGATCTACAAGTCTAGCACTATTAGAAATTGTTGAAAATATTGCAGCTGCAACGGATAGAAAAGAATTTACAGTGGGAGTGTTTATTGACTTACGTAAAGCATTTGATACTATAAATCATGAGTTGTTGTTAACCAAATTATACAGGTATGGGATCAGGGGCTCGTCTTATCAGTGGATGAAAGGCTATCTCACAAATCGTCAGCAGTATGTATGGGTCAATGGGTTGAATTCTGATGGCAGAGAAGTCATATGTGGAGTCCCGCAAGGGTCCGTTTTGGGGCCTTTGCTTTTTCTTTTGTTTATTAATGACATGTGAATTATCTAAAATGTTAATTTTTTGTTATTGTTTGCTGCTGATACAAGCATATATTACTCAAGGAGTAACGTGTTGGAAATAATGTAAATAATAGGTAAAGAAATAATAAAAGTAAGAAATTGGTTGATGAAAAACAGGTTGTCCTTAAATTGGGAAAAAAATAACTATATGATTTTTGGAAACTTGAAGAATTGTAACGAGGTGAAAATAACCATTGATGGAGTTTCTATTGAAAGAATCAAGGTAGTTAAGTTTCTAGGTGTAATTTTAGATGAAAAATTAAACTGGAAACCCCATGTAGATTACAGCAAAAGGAAAGTTAGTAAAAGTATAGGTGTTTTATTTAAGTAAATGATCTGTTGAACTGCAGTGTGTTGCATATGCTTTACTGCACAATGATTCTCCCGTACTTCAGTAATTGTTCTGAAGTATGAGGAAACACATACAGCAGTACAACAAATCCTTTGTATTTGTTACAAAAAAGAGCCATTAAAAATAACAAGAAAGGTTACAGAGAGCATGTACATGAAATGTGCTATAAAAATAAACTTGCCTTGCCTGTTTGTTTTTTTTTAACATCACTCTCATGTAATAAACAAAAGCAGAAACGTTTGGACTCCATTTCTCTTTAGAGTTAATGGAAAAATGTGCCCAAATATTTGACCGGCACTGTATTTTACTGAAGTACCTGGCTAACCAATACAAAAATAAGATGCAATTATTTCCCCCTTTAACGTAAAACATTGTGATTCTATGCCATCCCAGTGGACTTATTGGAGCACATGTGGTTCCTATGAAGAGACATTGAGAAGGAGGATACCATAGTTAGCAATAAGACATTGTTGCTGTGGAGAAAAGGGTGCTGTGACTTTGCATTCTCAGCTTGCATTAGTGAACACCTACGCATGGCATCATTTTGACAGAAAGCAACTCATACACATAACATTCATTTCCACTGAATGGCATTGCATTGTTTCTCACATCTTGTCCTTGTCTGCCTTTCTATCCACCCCTTGACTTGTTTTACTCTCTCGGCTTGCCATGTCCTCTTATTGTTGCGTTTGGTCAACCTTTACAGTCACTAATGTGACAGAGGCAGACAATAGTTAGCGGTGCATTTACTGGATTCCCACCTACTAATTAGTTGGTCCTTTGATCCTTTGTCCTTCCACTCTGGATGGCTTTCTGGTCTTTGAAGGTCTTTGTGATTGAAAAACTGCTACTGAGAATGCGTTGGCTGTAGCTATGTGACTTGGTTTAGCTCACCACATGCCTCTCTGGGGAAAGGGCTGGCAACAATAACTGAGGCTGTTTGAGGTAGATAGTAGGCAGGAAATGTGCCTATTATTCAGGGCAATTCTTACATGCAGGACAGTTCTGATCAGAGGTCATGTCTTACAGTTTGATGTGGACGTTGTGACCTGGTTGTATTATATACACAATGGATCCACTAATTATCCAATAATACTGCAGTGTTTTTCTTTCCAACACTTTCAAGCTCTCACTCTGTCATCCTCAAAGCCTGTATCACCAAGACAACGGTGAGTGCAGCAGGTTATACCTGTGATTAAAATGTTGTGGGATTCTTGAGACAGGGCTTTTGCCTTAGATGGATCAGTTTATGAGATCAGTACAAAAAGGGTGAATAATTAATTTAATATTATAATAAGCCTTATTGCAAATGCCATTTTGTAAATGGAATATCATTTTTTGGGTGAACGTATAACCAATATCAGAATCTCAGGAGAAATACTTTTCAGTCTGCTAAAACACTGCAACACTCAAGAGCAAGTGAAAAATACTTAAATATTAAACTTATTCCACTTCTCTTTCAATATTCTTCTTTTCATGCAAGTGCTACACTTCCCCAGGTGAACTGAGTAGCACAATGTGGGATAAAAGGGAATATAACTTTTTTTCTCTCTCTCTATTTTTCAAAGGCACATTGTAAGCAGCACAAAAGGGGCGAGCTGAACCATTTACAAATCAGTTAAGCCTTGAGGGAAATCTACTGGTGGATGACATTGAAGTTAAAAGTGCATTGAGAGGCTACATTTTCTCTCCAAATCATACATCTGAGCAGCACCTCTTTGCATGGATTTGACTGTCAGTAAACACCTAATTTGAATGTTATCAGAGCATTAAAAGGCTGTTATCAGCCCCAATCACTCCATGCATGGCAAGCAAGGGCACTTGTCTGACTCCTAGTGAGGTCCCCTAACATTTCTGTTCAAAGGAAATGTTAAGGAATGTGACAAAGCTATTAAAATGCCAGTTATTACTTCCATAATTAATGCTTCATTTATGCTAAATACTACACAACTTGTACCCTGCAAACTAGTGACAAAAAAGTGATCCAGTTTATAGAAACTTTGTGTAAATAAACGTGTTTAAAGTCCCTACTGGTGGTGTCACTGTGAGGGTTAAATGAGAAAAAGATTCATGCCGCAGAACCAAATATTTTTTTGCACTGGGGGATTTTGCTTAAATGTAGCTAAGTAAAAAATAAGATAAAATCGCAACTCTGTGATAGACTCACTATTTCATGTCTATACAGTAGTAAAAGCAAATCAAACACAAGTAAGGCAAACAAAGAGTGAAAAGATCAAATCGAAAGGCTATTTCCACAATGGCTGGTTTGAACACATGGCTGCTTTTCTACTGGAGAGGTGAATGCAGTGATGTCAAATTTCCATGACAATGAGACATTGTGTTTTGTGCAGAGTAGCAGTATGACACCAAATTTGTTTTGTCATTGCATTTTTTTGCTGAATTCAGCCATTTTTGATTACCTTTCACTTTGTGTTCAAACTTCTTTCCCTCTTTGTTGCCCAAAATTCATTTCAATATACAGTTCAAAATACATTTCATACTAATATGTTGATTTCATATAATAATTCAATCATTAAACTTTAAAACAGCTTTAATGAGTTTTGTATTGTTGGCTGGTGCTTTTAGGTTATTTTAAGTATCCCAGTATCTTTAAAAACCCCTAAAACTCATAATGCATTTTATTTTTATAAATGCGTAGTGTAAATCTGCAGTGCAAAGTTATGCTATACACTGTGCCATCAATGAGTGGAGACAATATATTTCTTTCCAGACTTTCGGCTCTTTTTGTCCCTAATATTTCAGTTATTCCATCATATACTGTATAGCCATCATATTGCACAATATTTCATATCCCTCTTTCCACCCTTCGCATACAAAGTCAACTGTAGCAATAGCCAAGGCAATAATGATAGCACATAATTAGGGTCTCATATCCCTCAGTTTCCTCAATAATTGCAGTCTCCAAACCAGAAATCTCCATTTGAATGTTTCTCAGTTTGAGAGAAACTCATTAATTGTAGACAATAAGGATTAGAAATATGCAAAGCTTAACTGAAATGTGGGTGCTAAAAGTGAATGAGGACATCCTCATTAGCTCCACCCCCTTCCAGTTAATTGAAGGAAGCAAGAATAGTATGGTATTCAGAAGCGGATGTTGCTGGAATGTCTTTATGCATAGAGCAGAATATGCTCACTTATTTTTTATGTAATATTTAATGTTCATTTTTAATGACTTACATTTGAGAGAACAACAGAAGCATAAAATCAAAGAGTAAGATACAGCGAGATTATGAGAGAATCTTGGTGTGTTGTTGTTTTTTTTTTGTTTTTTTTTTTTTATTGCCCGTTGTGTGTTACTTATAAATGTAACATGCAGGTGCATAAATAGATCACATTATTCAAATGTGTTAACACCCTCTACCTCTCCGTGCTTGTAAGACCAACAAAACCGTGATGTAATTTGACAACATGTTTGCACTCATATGTATAACTAGATCACTTAGGTGGAGTTGGATGCACTTCCAGAAAGATGAATGCTGCTCATACAAAACAGCGTCCCAGAGGAGAAAACATTGGTTATGCTGAGTTTTCTTTTGGATCGTTTCTCAAATTAAATAAGTAAGGTGTCACTGCAATCCCAACTGTAGAATAAAATGGGTGAAAAATTAATCATGGAAAACTCTATTGCTGTGACAGAAATTAATACTGGAAGAAAAGGTAGCATGATGAATGAATAAATAAAAGTGTGTGTCGGGGGGGAGACAAAAGTTGAGTATCGTCGAGGGGTCGCGAGGGGGTCGGGTACCATGGCAAAAACCAGTCAGCAAATCCAAGTGTCCCCGCACTCCCTTGGGATCTCCTCCTTCTTCATTTGTTTACAGCTGTCTGCAGGAGTACAAGCAGATTAACAACTACGAGTCTCCTGTGAGAGGCCGACACCACTGCCAGGGCCTCGCCTAATGATTATGAAATGCATGATCAAATGCAGTGCGCCATGTTGCGTGGAAGTACACAAGTATGCACACGCAAATGCAAAGGAAGCAAAGCAGACTTCCCACCTGTCTAGCCCTCTATTTTCGCATTGACAAATATGCACGCTCAGCGTTTCATAAAGCCTCCCCCTTCCTGTAGATGGAAGTAACACTTTCCTGACTGAGCCATACCGTAACATTTGTCAGTGGCAAAATATTTATTTATTTTGTGTCCTTAATCATAACGCTTGAGAATGGGATAGAACATGGAACAAAGAAATGTTTTAGGTTTCTTTAAAAAGAGGAAGAGACAAAAAAGAACAAGACCCTTCAGAGAAGTTGTTAGTTTCCTTGTGTTTTTTATCAGAAGGACACGATTGAAGAAACATCACATGAATTCTTTTTTGTTGACCACGAAAACCCGTTTGCACTTTCCTATGAAGGGATGTATATTGCTCTAACCTTGAAGATTTCTGCCTTGGTGCATTCTCATAACCCACAACGCCACAGTTTCAGTCCCATGCATAGAAGCACAAAGCCTTCAAACAAATACGTTGTCCATAAAAAATTACTCTATATTCCTCTACAGACTGCAGCACATTTCAAGAGGGGAAATAGTTATTCTGTGTATTACACAAGCTAACATGGGGAACATGCACATTATTGGATTATAGTGATAATCTAGAAGTCTGTTTTAGCATGCATTGAACAATATATTCAAGAGGGCGGCTGTAGATTGTTTAAACAGATGAGCTGGCTTGCATGAATGTGCCTTCGTTCCACTCTTCAAATTCAGAGATATGAATCAGACAATATGGAAATCATGTTAAATTTGCTCTGTGTGAACTCATGGATGAAACATTGTGCAGCACCAGTGATGCAGTTGCTGAGAAGAGTAATGGAAATGACACATGTACAGGAAGATGTATCACTTATGATACAGGGTGTTTTAACAACAGTGGACATCCGGTCATTTCAAGTTGCTGGAACTCCAAGTGCATATATTCATTATTTTCGTTTCAGTTGTGTTTAGTCTTAACTGATGACAAATATTTTTTTTTTCTGACTCTGAGAAGGCTATGCAATGAACGTACAGTTTATCAGACTGAAAAGGTCCACATAGCATTAAAATAAGAGATCAATTAACAAAAAAATAAATAGATAAATAAGTTACAATCACTGATATAAATACAATTTCTTGATTCCATGTGATTCTTGTAGGACAGGTTCTTCTTTTTTACAAATGTTTCATACTGGAGCAACAATAGGACAACTGGCAATCTGTTGAAGGAATACCAATCTACTACTCTAAACAAATTACAAATACAAAAGGGGAAGAATTGTTATTACCATGACAACAATGACCAAAACTTGGATCTTAACTGTTTACTTCTAAATTGACCTGAGTAGCAAATGTGTGATAAGTTGTTGTTATTGTTTGTCCCTCTGGTGGTCCTGTAATGGACCACTAACCTGCCTCTCACCCTATAGTTGCTGGGACAGACTCCATTCTCCCTGTGACCTTGAACTGGGTTAAGCAGGTGTGAAAAAGAATGGATGGGATTTAATCTGTTCTAATCATGAATGCACACATTGTGCAAATCAAAAGTAATCACATTTTTAATGCAAAAAATGTGTGTTGAGTGTGTGATTCATCAGTTTATCCTTTTTTTAATTAAAACAAGATAATTACATATCTGTTTACACACTTCAGGTTTCAGTGCAGTGTGAATGAAGTCTGAATAATAACACAGAAAGAAATAGAAACGTGAAAGCTATCTATCTGATCAGAACAGGGTACTTCAAAGAGTAGTGCAACGGTTGCACTGGACTGAAGTGCACAGAAGCCCAGCTTTGCTCTCTGATCTTTGTTAGAGGCATGCTTTGCTACTTTTGCATCAGCAAGTCACTACATGACCTAAGAAATCTAAATATTGTGAGTAATCAGATAATGATAACAAGTTCTGACGTGATATTTGCACCGCAGAACTGTGTCAAGAACCATGGTTTACATTTTACAGTCTGTTATTAGATTTGTTTTGGAGTACATACATATGTTGTGATGTTAAACTCAATCTCCCTGTCATTTTTAATAGAGCGAAAAGCAAAATCTTTACAATGCAAGGTGTGCTGCTGTGCACTGCCTGTAGAGTCCATAAGACACACCTCCCTCCACCTCTGCTGCCCACTGACCTTGTCTGAGAACGAATGTGCAAAGTGCAATCTCACTTCACAAAACTTTGTCACCATTTTGTGGAAAGTGCAGAAGTAACTTCTTATGTTGCTTCTTATGTTCTCATGTTGCTCTCCACTTTGGAAATACAAGGCCAATGTTTAGGGTATGTCCCTTTCTTTATCCAGCAACTTCTTGCCAACAAAAGTGTTTATTTTAGAAGTAATATTGGATTCTGGTCATCTTCAAGTAATTGTTTCATTTCGCTCACCACTATTTTGAAAAACATGGGCTGCCATTGCTTATTGGCTGTAGTCTATGGGGAGGGAGGAGGGGGTCATGCACATGGACAAAATTAACATGCAGCTAATCTGGCTGGAAAGCACAGGGCTGGAGATTACCAGAGAGATTGTGTTTGACATCAGGCTACTCCAGATAAAATGGCATCTCTAGTTCTTCAAAAACGTTTTTTTTTTTTAATTAAAAAAATTCTGTTTTTAATGACCATGGCTTTGCCCAATGTCTTTAATATTAACTGTCCTAAAGAGCTAATCAGTTTGTAAATTGGGCCCTACACTGATGATGTTCTTCATTTGTACTAAATGAGGAGAAAACAATGGTTGGCTTCAGTGGTGCAAGCATCTGCCCTTGGTCTTGGTATGATACGGCTTCTGCCATTCCTTCCTGAAAACTGAGCTTGCTAGACGTAAGGACTGGTGGGAAAGAGTGGTGCTCAAAGAATTCACAATACTTACATTTGTGACAGACCGGAGGAGTTGTAGCCATCTGTCTCTACTGTCTGTTACTGCAGAAAAAGTAAGGGACAGCAAAGTTTTGAAACACTTTTGATTTCATCCTCATGGAGATCTAAGTGGGAGTTCAAAGAGCTGTCCTGTCATGGGGCTTTCTGTCTATACACAAACATACATACATCTGTTGCTAGTTGGCAGGAGTAGTTGTGTGAATTTTTCCAAACAACTTGGTATTTATTTATTATTTTTTCCTCATTTATTTCCCTTTACAGAATTAAAGCTATGTACAGACACTATCTTTTTTGTTGTAATCTGTCATTCACAGATACATATTTGAGGAAAAGCATACAAATGTAAAATAACAGACTCATTTATATTCATTGTCACAGATACTTATGAACTTATAGTTACCAACTTATCCAAAAGTTCTGTAAAGTATTTTCCTTACACCTTGTTTCTTAAAATCAAAGGGGAATAACAATTAATTTATTAAATCAGGTTAGTAATTATCAGTACTATCATTTAACATTTTGCATCATGACACAAGTAAGGTTGTCATAACATCATGTTTTCATTTAATGATTAATAATGGCAAAACCATTCATAATAACAGTGCTTTTTTAAAAATTGAATTGCTGACGAAATAGGAGGTGAGAATTGTTAAATTACACAAAATCTCCAATGAGCACATACTGTTATAATGTATAGCTAAGATTAAATCAAGTGTTTTCTATTCATTATTAATGTTCTATTCATTTATTTTTGTTTAATACTGTGTTCCTTTAATAATACCTATTGAAAATACCAGTACATGGCGAAAGCTGTAAGAACTACAATTAAAACCAAGTTTTGAATACTTTTACATTCCAAAACATATTTTTGCAAATTCTTCTGCATTTGACTTACAATGTCTACAGGGGACCCAGCTTAGCCATTAAAATGAAAAACTCCTCAAAGATATAATTAGCAACACAATTGTTTATTTAATTTGAAATGACAGCTTTAGTTGAACTAAGAGCTAGTATCAAAGCTGAAGAGTCATTCTCCACCTCGACCCCATTAGCAGCCTTTTGGAGCTGCGTTTAGTATGCAAGAATGCTTTTTTCACTCTTGACAATGAAGCTGTTATGACACAGGCATAATTTGCATTTGGCTATGAGACTACTCTTGTCTTTTTGACCCACAAATTCAAATAATGCAAATACTTCCTGCCAAAAAAGATCTAACCTTGTTTTCACAAGGACTACAGTTAAACCCCAACTTATCCTGCAGATGCAGGTTTAACATAGAGCATGTTTATGAGATGCTAAAAAAAGTCTGAATTACTGTGTTATTTTATCTACAACAAAAAAAAAACGGCATATAAATGTGTTAGTCCAAATGAATTCAAGGAAAATCCAAGCTCTATAAACTAGCGTAGACAAAAGGTACACACACACTGTCTGACGCAAGGTAGAGAGGTAGAGATCAGATGACTTCTCTGAGCTCCATACCACTGCATTGATATTTTCTGCGGAAGTCTGTATTCATGTTGCATTTTTTTATGTATTTTCTAAGGTGCCAGGACAAAATGCCATTAAAAGACTGAAGAAAGTCAGCCAAGACGAGCAGACCAAAAGCTGCTGCTCCCCAGTGGAAGAGGAGCACCAACAGGCGATAAGGTTTTAGACCCATTTTTGTTTATCAAAAGATTGTGGCGAGCAAGGACTGGAGTCGGAGGCGGTGTGTCAAACGAAGCTGCCAGTGGCAGTCGCTTTAATGGCATTTATTTAAATTCCAGGACAGAACAGCCTCTTAACTCAGTGAGTCCTAACACCAACAAAAAAAAGCATGCTTTCTCCCCTCGTGCATCTACATAAACCGTTCCCCCTCGAACTTGGAGAGACCAACTTTGGTTCCGGGGGTGAATTATGTAAACCCACTACACAAGCCCCCCCCAGAATTCACCCATAGTCAAAGTCCGCACGGCGGAAAGGGACGATGGCCCGACCACAGCGGGTGTAAGTGGCAGGGGGCTGGAGGGAGGGAGAAGGCGCAGGCGCTGAAAGCACAGGTGTACCTGGTCCTGATGCGGCAGGGGGGGGTTCGACCAGGGCAGAGGGACGAAACACCGGGGACCGACCCCGACGAAGGGCTGGGGCCAGCACCAGAGGCCTGGAAACGTCCACGTGGGCAGGCTTAATCCAGTTATGCGACAACGTTCCAGACCTCTGATGTAAATTGCGTGCCCCTGTCAGAGGAGAGGTCTGCAGAAGTCCCGAAGTGCGCGATCCACGTACTGATAAACGCCCGAGCCACGTCAGCAGAAGATGTCGAGGTAAGGGGTACTGCTTCGGGCCAACAGGTCGTCCTGTCCACCATTGTGAGGATATATGTGAAACCATGTGACTGGGGAAGTGGGCCCACTAGGTCTATGTTGACCTGGTCAAACCTTCTCTCCGGAACCGTGAATGGCTCCAACGGGGCTCTGATGTGGCGTGAACTTTTGCCCGCTGGCAGGCCACACATGAGTCCACCGAGGCGCGCACATCTCACTTCAGCCCCTTCCAAACGAACTTTCGAGCCACCAGCCTTGCGAATGCCTTCCTGCCGGGATGTGAGAGTCCGTGTATTGGGTCAAAAACAGCCCGACACCAGCCGACAGGAACTAATGGTCTCGGCAGCCCAGTGGAGAGGTCGCACAACAACCTGACCCCCAAGTCACCAACCGCAACCTCCACCACTCGGAGCCCGTTTTCTGAACTCTTAAGTGACTGGATCTGGTGGTCAGAGGGTTGGTCCGCACACATACCGGCGTAAGGCAAGGCAATGCAAGTTTATTTATATAGCGCTTTTCAGGTCCAAGACAATTCAAAGCGCTTTACATGCAACATAAGAATTACAATAAGATGAACACAAAATCATTCAAAAACGGCGATTTAGTCTAAAGTAAAATGCACATCATGATATAATGTTCCACTTGTTTTCAGCATAATAATAGCTAAGAACTGCTTCTCTAAACATCTCATATCTCTGCCTTCTGGGGGGTTTTCCAGGTAGGTGGTTCAACAAACTCCGAGTCTATCCGTGAACTCTGAGTTGACTTACCCCAAGATGGGAAACTCTGAGCTTCCGGTTCCAGAACAGCTGTTCTGAATTGGTTCAATCAACTCTGAGTATGTAGACCCTGAGTTTCGCTCGTACGCAAGCACTATATAAAGCCAACATCAATTGAGCCCTGATACCACGATCCACCATGACAGCGACAGCTAAAAGAGCCACATATTTCACGGCAATAGAGATGGAAGTAGCCTACTCATGCAAGCGTACGGTGAATATGAGTACATTTTCAGGAGAAAAAGTGACACGTCCACAGCAGCAAAGGAGAAAGAAGCGGCATGGGAACAAATAGCTTCCAGAGTAAATGCGTAAGTTTAATAGTAGCGTATATTCTATTGAGCTCATAATGGTTATTATATTGTAAGTGTGTATATGAAAAGGCTCAGAATGTGACATTAATTTTAGGTGCAGTCAATCTGGAG
>JAVQJG010229068.1:0-15488 GCA_036024015.1 Craterocephalus amniculus
GGCATACCTTTGATTTGTTGAAACATTTTTTCAACCAGTTGGGTGTTTGAAAAGTTGGAGATGAATGGTTGGAAAGTTAAATGCACCTGAATTTAACGAAAAATGAGGGGGAGTGGGACAATTTCATCAGAGAATTTGAAATCCTAACTGATTCTGTAAGCGAGCAGACAAGGTAATCTGTGTTGTTTAGGGACCGCAGCACGCCTCTACGCCATTTATCTTTGTGGGGAAGAAATTTCTCCCTGTTGCGTTTAATGTGTAGTCAAAGTGAAGAGGGCGAAACGCTACTCTCTAATTTTGTATGTCATCTCTCTCCAAATCACTTCAAACACAAGCCCGCTGCCAAAGATTTTCTCCCTTATTCTCCATCCCTTGTTCCTTTTCTCTCCCCTTTTCTTTCACGCTTTTGCTTGTTCCCCATGTCGCCGTTGTCACCGTCACTCGATGCCAGGAAATCGCGGGCATCTAAACAGCAGCACACAATGTCATAAAAAGGCTCTAGAGTTTTACTTTCAGATGTCTCTCCAATAGCACACATCTGCTACGTGCCGTGCATCTGCTAGCTTCTCCCGTCTCAGAGAGCCGGGAGCGCTGATTGAACTGAAGACAGAAAACATCCTCATTATCGCTACGAACGAGCGAACCGGGCTCCCCAGCAGCCCCTTTAATGCATTCACTCACTTAACTGCAGCCCAGTGTCGTGGATACACGCTTGCCGTTACATGCATGTACGCACACATGTTGAGTGCACACACACAAACATGCACACACATGCCGCTGAAAGTGCCAAACACCACTGCGTCAAACAATAGTATTAAACAACCATTGTGTTAATGCATACTGAGAAGTATCTGCTCTACAGCCTGTCTGGGCACCCCTGATCACTCATTCTTCTGCTTCAGAAGTCTTATTGGGCTAAAAGTTTCCCTTTTAAACAAAGTTTTAGTTTACCTTTATTCAATTTTCCATATATAACATATTTAGAAACTAATACAAAGTGGTTTTCGTAATATATTGCCGTTTTGTGCTTGATGCAGACTAGTCCTCATGTGCAGCCTTTAAGCTGTAACATAATTCCCAAAGCTTTTTTTTTTTTTAAACAAGTGCTCAGTGACTGAAAAAGACAGTTGTTAAAGCACTTTTTAAAAAGTCTGATCGAACAATTTAACAGCAAATTTAAAAACAGTACATTTTAAAATGCTAACCAAAGATTTTCTGCCAGTGATATATTTATTTCTTTATCATGAAAAGTAATTCACAGTAACATAATCTATAACCAAGCAACAGTACTGTGCCAAAGTCTAGAACAACCCCCTATTTTTTATAGTTTATTTTCACCCTATGGTAATCTTTGAATGAGGGGTTTGATAGATTTTCAGGCTTTCTGAACATTTTTTAATTTTTCTGTGAACAATGCCAACTTTTAAACTCATTTTGCATCCAGTTTTTTACCAAACCATTTTCATAGGAATGTCTTCTTTTTGCTTAAGTCACTTAACTATATTTTAGGATTATTCAATCTTAAAAAAGGCACCAAACTGAAAGGGTGAACCAGTGTTGTCTATTCAATAGCAATAATTTAGCGAAAATATTTTTTATCTTTTGGCATTTTGTCGTTAGCAGCCTATCGCAGACACAATGTGCTGCTTTGTTTGTATTTTAATTAAAAACAAGGAAAGCATAGTTTAATCTTAGTTTTGTATCTAAAAGGTAATTTCAATGAGGAATTAGCTGAAAACGTATCTGCATCTGAAACAATACCTGCGTGTTGGCAGCTCAGAGAATTAGAGAAAACTGCACAAATGGGGGTCAAAATAAGTGGCAGGAAACAGCTGAGTAGTATCTTAAAAGCAATGTCCTTAAATTTGGGGGAACATAATCCATATAAGAAATTATGCAAGGAGAAATGAGTCTGGTCCCTCGGGTGATCCATGTAATGTTTGATGATGCCTGATTAAGGTTGTTTCAATGAAAACATACTTTCTCAAAAAGACCTTGAACATATTTAATTTTTTGAGGCAATGTCAGCATGTGAGCATAACCGGGGCAATCAATGGCAGCAAGGGAAAATTTTACTAGTCTACGAGGTGATAAGTCCAATAAATGGCTTGCTTTACAGTGACCCGTTTGAGTCTGCCACAAGATTCATTCAAAACCATCATCACTTTTTCACGTCAGGGATCTGATCATGATTGGTCCACCACAGTGCAGTGCTTTACATCTGACCAGAGCCTCGGCTTCTCATCCACTGATGCAGTTTATTGTAAGTCGTAACTGTGGCAACCGTCACTTGTGTCAGACTTTCATGTTGTCAGTATCAAGCAAATCTTTCAAATAGCAGCCTCTATTCTAATGTAGTGTTACCACAGACATTCCCAATCTATTTTAGCACAGTCCAGAGTATCATTTAATAAGCTTGTTTAATTCTTTCCATTGCTAAAATTCTGATGATAAAACTGCAGTGTGTCATGTCATTTTAGCTACGGACCACAAAATGGTTGTTCTTACTATATCACAGAAACTGGTGAGGAAGGGTTTATAAAACAGGTCAGAGATGGGAATGGTGAGCTGGCTGGATGTGTTTTAAGCTGCCAGCTGAGTTTGAGAGTGTAATGCTATATCAGTTGGCTGAGGTCAGCAAGGGTGAGGCTGTTCACCAGGTTAATAGCTACAGAATGAACTGAGGACACCGTAATAGAGTGATAACAGGACTGCAGCTGAGTAGAGAGCTGGATAAGGGGGAGGATTAAACTGGGAGAGAAAAGGCAAGGAGAGCAAGGTGATGTTTAGATTGACCAAAGATGGTGGAAGCAATACTGTAGGAGATACGAGATAACCGGGGTTTTAAATAAACTATGAATTACCAGCCAATGTGGCTAGCAGATTACTAAAGTCACCAGCCAAAAACAACTGAACACATTTAATGTTTCTTTAAATTTTTATTTTTTCATTTTCATTATTTTCATATATTTGTGGTAGGAAGAAAGTTAGGAGTATTTAGAAGTAACTTTTTAATCAAGGCTTTAAACAAGGCACATTCTTACTGCTTTCCAGGAATTTCTATTCCAGCCAAGTGCAATTAAACAAATCCTCTTGATAATCTTATCAGGAAGTGATGTTTTTCAGGACCTTGACACCTTGCAGTTAGTGACAATAAACTCTGTATATGCAAGTATTTTAGGGTAAACTGTAAGGCTCTCTGACTTCTATAGCTTGCCCGAATGGGTTATCCAAAAGGGCAATGGTCTCAAAAACACCAGCAAATTTACAACAGAATGGCTGATAAAGAACCAATGTCCTGTATTGACCTAGACCTCATCCTGATTGAAATGCTGGGGTTGGACCTTGAGGGGAATGTAGATATATGAAGGCCTTTAATTATCAATGAACTGAAGCAAAATTAAGAAAAGTGGATCAATATTCCTTTGCAAAGATCTGAGGGACTGAAGAGGTCATACAGAAAAAAATTGCAGTCATTGCTGATAAAGGCTGGAGGTTGCATCTTCTTTGCATGAATGTGTGGGTTCTCTCCACGTTTTTCAGCTTCCTCCCTCAGTCCAAAGACATGTTTGTTAGGTTAATTGGTCAATTGTCCCCTAGGATTGAGTGCAATTGTGTTTTTTTGTCTTGGCCATGTGAAGGACTGGTGACCTGTCCAGATTGTATCCTTGTCGCCTTGACCCTGAATTAAGTGAATGGACATTTGGCTGTGCTGCTCATTTCACAGAAGCATGATCCTTTCAAGTTATCTCTAGTTGTTAAGGTGACTAGTCAGACTTTCCAACAATGCATAATGCAGTACCACTTGGTATTTGTCAAAGGGGGGAAATAAATAACCAAACGTTTCCTTACTTTTTATGCTGAGTCCATAGTTAATATTAGCAATAAGTTAACATGGCATCTTGGAGATGGGAGCATTTTTCTCAAGACTTTAATAAACAGCACACAAAAGTCATGTGACAACTTTGTAGTTACAACTTAATTTTACCAGATTACATTTTTTGTGAAAAAAAATCTAACAGTTCCTTATTGATCATTTTCAGAGACAAACTCAGCTGCCACAGCTGAAATGTACAAAAGAAGAGTGTGGCCCAGATGCAACCTGCAAACGGGGCTCATAGAAAGGAGCTGGAAAGATGAACTAATTAGACCTATTTGAAATACAGTGCTTTGATCCATGATATTACTTTAAATACGACAGCAGTGTGTGCAGGATTATAAAAAAGAAAAAAAATTCTGAAGTTTTTTAATGACACATATTTGAACTTAATATCCTTTTTTCTTTCAAGATTTCTGACACACACATTTCATGTTGTCACAGAAAACAGTGACATTTACTTGTAAGAGAAGTAATGTTTTCATTTCAGTGTATGACATTGTTTGTCTTTAAAAAAAAAAAATAGGTGCCTTTAAATATTTGGATTATTCTCCCTCATTACAGTGCCAGATTGATGGCAGAATAACTTATGCATACAACACAAACAGAGCAACGCACAAATTAAGATTCACCTTATTGCCTTAAAAAGCAGAAAGATGCATTCCACATGAAGAAGAGTCATTTTTAATGATAACTTCAAATGCATATATGTAAATACTGTTCTATTTACATTACAAGTGAGAGGAGTGAGTCCCCCAGTGGATGATTCATAATGCAAGGTGAAGACAGATGAGAATCAGAACCTCTGGATGGGTTAAATGATTAGATTCCTGCTCAAACACAACTATGTATGCATATGTGTGTGTCCATGTTCGTGGTCTAATGACTGTGCTGTCTGCAGAGAATGGAACACAGGAGGGAATTAGTCGTCATTGCATATCAAAGGCTTAGCCATTAGAGACACTGGGTAGGGTCTTCCTAATGAGAGGGGTACCAGTTATGCGTGCTGGTGTGTTTGGTATTTGGTTGGGTCACATATTATATCCATACTTAAACACACACCTTCAAAAGATGCATTTCGTATATATACCATATTATCTTTCTGTAACATGTTTTTACAGAAAAGCTCCCCATCAGCAATAAAACAAGAATAGGAAGGCTTTAACATAATTCATAGAAACACACATTATTTATGCATTTACCTCAAAGACAGGAAGTCAAAGGCATACATTGCCTTGCCAGCCCCTCTGGCAGGCCTTGCCATGCCTCTCAGTGTGGCATAGCGTGGGCAGAGGTGCCAGCGAGATGCCAGGGCTTTGTGTGCCACGCTAGATCAACACCAGTCATCGTACATACACAGCACCCATCACACCCGAGGACACAGGACTCACACACCCACCTACACCCATACATAAATCCATATCCTACTAACCCTTTGTGTTTATCTTTTTCCCATTTATTCCCCTATATAGATTTGTGTGTGCATGTTGGCGATGCCCTCTGTGCCATCTGTAGCACCCCCCCCCCATACACCCTTCCCACTCATCACAAGGGTGGGCTTAACCATCTGTGTGCCAGTGTGTTCCCACAGTGATAAAAGGGGGGCTAGGTGGGGGTTGTAGAGGTGGTGGCGGGGTTGCCACAACAGACATACATGCACAGATATACTGTAAAAACAGAGCACCATGCTGTATGTTGAGATTAGATGAAGAATGAACATATTAGTGCACAACAACAAAAGTTGTTGGTAATTTAGGCGGGTGTGAAAACTACCATTTAAACTTTGGTGAAAGAAAAGAACAAGTCCAACACTGCCTGACCTTGGCAGTCATCTATGCAAACTCTTCTGTTTCTGTAATGTTAAAGCAAAAACGATGCCCATATTCCACAGTTATATTCTTCTTATATCTTAGAAGCTAAATAGCCATATTTAAATGTGTGTTGAGCCCCACAGTTGAAGGATTCTACTTTTGATTAAAGTTTAATTTCTACTGGCAGTTTTTCCACTTGTTTGCAGCAGAACAGCTAAAAAGTGCTTTTCCATGTTTAGTATGAACTCTGTTCTGGACTAGCTGATCTAAATCTTGCAGGTTTATATTCTCTGAACATATCACATATGTATTCGGGGCCTAAACCGTCCTGGGATTAATAAACAATCAGAAAAGCTTTAAAATCTGATCTGTGACTGACTGGAAGTCATTGTAAAGATTTTAAAACTGCTGTAATGTGTACAGATCTCCTGGTCCTGGTTATTGAGCAGCAAATTTGAGCAGCAGTGTTCTGGATGAGCTACAGATGCTTTTTGAGTTTCTTCTGGTCTTTCTGTGAAACTAAATGTTTTATTCTAAAATGGTGTTTGAATCTCAGCTTTGGTGTGGCTGTTAAAAGTCAGATCAGAGTCTATCAACACTCCAAGGTAACAAACTCGGTAAGTGGTGTTAGGAGACTCCAGGGCCCGTATTCACAAATAATATTTTCTCACCACTTGGAGGGCCGCTAAAAGTTTTTAGTTAAGACCAATGTCTTAGAACTCATTCACAAAGCTGCTGAGAGGAACCTTTACTAATGAACTGGGAGACTCTGAAGCTCAGAGAAGGGGCAGAGTTGACCCCGTTGCTATGGATGATGTAGTGTTTCCTGACATTGTGATTGGTAGCCAGCAGATCCCTCAGGTCATCTGGTTCTGGTCTCTTATCATTTCCCAGAGTCAGAAGCAGAAATGGAAAAGCTGCTTTCAGCATTTACGCTCCACATGTCTGGAACAAACTCCCAGAAAGGCTCAGATCAGTTTATTTAATCCCAGGTTAACCACCCCCCTTGTCTCTGCTGCATCTACATAGTTTTTATTAGAATGTGTAAATCTGTATTTCTTTCTCTTTAAGCTTAAATTGTCAACTTGATCATGATTTTCATCTGTTGTCCTTTATTAATCAGGATCTTAGATTTTTTCCCTCTTTTGTTTCATTTTTTTAAAAGCTTGCTCCGTTTTAATGTACTTAATGTAAAACTTTAATGTAGAACTTTAATGTAAAAACAGGAACTGTTTGTTATAATGGGATATATCACATCAAAATGTGAAACATAAGGTGATAGCTTAAGTAAAACAATATTCACCACATTGTCAGCATTCACACTTGTAGTAATTGTGTTGTTCTCGTAACAGCACTGTAAACAAGACTTTCGCAACATGACCTCCATGCCTCTGCATTGTGAAATATAACTCTCCTCCAAAAATAGTCAGCTCTTAAAATTAGTTGTGGACTGTGTGCCATTCTGAATAATTGCTTAATCATGCACATCTTTAATACGATCAAATTTATTTCACATCATGTATGATGATGCTTGGAAAAGTTGAACATTTCAGGTGTATTAGAAACTTGGTATGTCTTAAAAATGGGATGTTAAAAATAAGTAGGTATTGTGGCAGCTCTATATACTGTACAGGCCGCTCTGAAAGACCACCTACTCAACAGACATGTCTTCCACTGGTGAAAGACGGTTCATTTTTCAGAAGGCTGCCACGTGGGTGATAGTATACTGTAAGCTGCTCATTTCGCATAAGCCTATTGGCTAATTGTGAAAGGAAAATTAACCCTTCAAGTACTAGGAATGGGATGACAAATGCCATTTAGCACAGTCGGTGACACAGTAGGACTTAAGGGTTAAATAACTTTAGAGTGAGATGTGACGTGGAGATGATGTTTAACAGGTGAATTCTAGTAGTCTACTAAGCTATGCAGATGTTGCTTTGCAAAAATGAAACCACTGAGATGAATGTACATGTGAGCATATATAATTTGACGTGGTAGCCTGTAATCAGATTATCTTAAATGTTTCCCTGTACAAGGCCAGTTAAACACCAAGATGTGGAAAGAGTCCCATGTTCTACACAGTCTAAAGTTCCAATTATTAAGTTAGTTATTTATTATAAATCAGTAGGAAAGAAAGGTTTTCAAGCAGTAAATACCAACTGTAAATACCTGTGGTTATGTTTTGTGGTCTGAGGCTGAATATACGGACACAGGTTGTGGATTTACCCATGATTGAAATCTGATGAAAATAGCTCCTATAAAAAGATTAAAAGTTGTAGTCTGGTAATGACAATGTGTGTGTGCAGTCTGCATGCTATTGTGCGGAGGCGGCTGGGTTGTAAGATATTTAGGAAGCCCACAACTGGAGTGGCCATGGGCCAGTTGGCCATCAGCCCCAAATCCCAAGTAGCATTGCTCTTGCTCTGTTTTCTTTTTTCAAAATTCTTAACTAGTTTTATTCATCTTTGCTCCTTTCTTTTTTCATATCCCATCTTACTTTGGCATCATCTGTTCCTTTTATGTCTTATCTCAATCCACCGTCCTCCTCCTACCATCAAACAAAATGATATATCGCAACAAGCATGGCCTCAAGTGCACCAAAATACCATAAAACAAACAAAAAACAGGCACAATGTCAAGGCGTGTCTGCAAGTTAACTAGCTTTACCTGCTCTAATGTAAACTGTATACACACACTCACACTTCTACTGCTGTCTTTTTTCTATTTTAAATGGCACACAGCCTTAATGTTGGGAGGGGGGGATACACACAAACACTTAAAGCATCAGAGCTCACACCCTGTCTGTTTTGCGATAAGATTAGATTTACGTCTTCGGCTGTGATACAGAAAATGGAAGTGGATTATTTCCTGAAAAATGACAGAATTAAATTAAAACTAGTAGGCGTTATTGTTAACCAAGGAACATTGCAGGGCTTAAATATATAGGCTCAGCATCACCCTCAGGCAGTGGATACCACAATCTCCTCTCCTCTTGTTTTCTCCAATGGACTTAAAGAAGCCCAGTCTTACATGTTTATAAACAGCCTTCCAGGTCTACAAAGCCTGTGCAGAAAATCAGAAAAAATCATTTCCTCTCCACTCTAGCTTTCCTTATTCTCTCTCTTTCCCTCCCTCCCTTCTTCCCTCCCTCCCCCTCTCCCGCTCTTTCTCTCTCTCATTTTCTTCCGTAGTTCTTCTGTGTGTTCAGTCATCTCTGTTCTTCCGTAGAGCAAGTGCACAGGAGGCTGCCAGGCCACATCAATCCAGGGCTGAGCTTGTGCCTTGACATGGAGAAACAGAAAGTGCAGAGATTTGGTGCATAAATATGTGCTTAAAAAAATCTGGGAAAAAATGGCTGAAGCGAGTGAGGAGTTGGGTATGGTGCACAATCCCCCCATTCAGCCTCAGACCCAAGGAGGCAACATCTTGACAGATTTGAGGTGGGGGAGAAAGTGAGGGAGGGGCTTTAGATGAAGAGGTTGAGCGAGAACAGCAGCTCTTGGGGATAAAACAGAAGCTCATGGAGTCTAAACATGATAATCTGCTGTATTTTCAAATTTTCAATATGCTGCTGTTATTTTCATATCCTGAAACCAGGAATCATTTTAAAGTTTAACCAATTTGTTCAGAAAATCTTAATGTGGATCTGTTGTCACTGGGGTCAAAAAGATGAAATACCCTGTGTCACCATTTTGCTTTAATCACTATGATATTAATGCAAAAGTTTAATTGAAGGTTTGTAGGATAAGTGCTCACTAACGTGGGTATTTTTTCAAAGACTAGGTTTTTCCTCCTCTGAATTGGCAGGTGAGCTCATCCTACTTTTTCCTCGGTCAATGCGCAAAGCACCTCTATCAAATGCTGATATCATGCTGTAGCTTGTTCAGAATGCTAAGCTCCACAATATACTTGGTAACAATATTTATGCAAATCTAACAAAATACTTTAAGGACAGTTAGAACAGCACTATCTTGGCCAGGCGTTAATAAACAGACTTGTGATTGGAGGACTGAAGCTTGGGCACAAAATAAGCAAATTGTTGTAGCTGCTTAAAGGCAGGTCACACTGAGGCTGTATTCAAAAGTTTCCAGATTTAAGTGTGGAGAGCTTTACTAGTCCTGTAAAGCTGTTGTGATGTAGCACGTTATGAAAGATTGCTATGCATTGAAACAAATTACCGAGGTGCTATCTTCTTGTTCCTACAACTCTCTCGGTCTGTAATTAATGTTTCTTTTTATTTTACTGATACCACAGTTCATCTTTCATCTGACACAGACAGTTTTAAAGCTGCTTTGTACTTCTGCTCAGGGCTATAAGGGATGGAGCACATATGTTGATGGACCTTTTCCTGCTTTGCAACCTCAGTAAGCATGCTTTTGTTGATGCTGTTGCAAATGTTGCACTCTTAAGCTTAGGCTATTTTTCTTCACCCACAATGGCAGTAGGGAAAATTAATTAATGATCAGTACTCTTTGGGTGAATCTTAACTCATTCCTAATTAGCTCATCTCCTTGAAAACATCAAGTCACTTAATTATGACTGAGGGAAAATAGACAGATTCTGGTGTCATTTATTAGTAATCTTCAGTGTTGTGAGAGTGAGCGGCTGGAGTAGACAATGCAAGTCATGAATGAAAAGGAGTCCATGTCACAGCAGGGTTAATGAAAAACTAACCTGGGAAGAGAAATAATAAGGAAATGATTTACAAAAAACCCAATAACTTGGAAACTCACACACACATTCAAAAACAGACAAGTAAACAACAGCGCAAGTGCAAGGGTACACAGCTTCTCATACGCTACAAAGCACTTGTGTTGCTACCTGTCTACAACACTCACAACGAAGAATTTTCCTTGAAAACTTTCCCTTTACTTAAGGGCAAACAAACATCTTCCACTGACTTGCATCAGTGTGGTTATGACACCAAGTCATGGACACTCTTAATCCACTAAGCATGAATATTATGATGCATGTAACAATCATTACAAATGTACAGCACAAACACAGAATTAACCTTTTAGTTTGTTTTTCCCTTAACCCTTTAAAGCTCCAAAGTTGTGACACTTGACGCCAAGTGATGTAGTTATGTCCCTTTTTTGCTTCACAGTAAATGTATTATACATACCGCTACAGTATTTTTTAACCACCACCATCACGGCGGTGGTGGTGGGAGGTAATTATTTGCATTATTACAAGTAAAATTAAAAGGTTTCACTATTATAAACTGAACTGTGTGTTAATGAATCGTTAAACTCTGTAGAATAAGTAAGTCAAGATTTAAAAAATTAAAAGCGGTAGTTTTCCAGCGGGACCATGTCTAATTTATGCATTTCATAAGTAGGGCTGAGCGATATGGCCTCAAATTTATATCACGGTGTAATCTGAAGCATGTGCCGTAATAATGTATTCCAGTATATTCTTTCTTCCACATGTATATTCTAAAAATCCAAACTCACAGTATCAAATACATTTATGGTTCAAAATTTACTATGAGGTTATTATGAGGTTAAAACAACAATTTAGAAGTTACAGTAAGAGCAGATCCGTCATGTGATGTCACTGACGACTAAAAGATAGCCTCAAATATGTAGTCCCCTATCATTTCCAATTTCAAAGCAGCAAAAATGGAAAGGCCATATATTAGTGGAACACCACAGCACATAAGAACCACTGTGTGGCGTGCCTAGTGGAACTTCCATTAACAGGAGTTTTTGCAATCTTCTGTGAAGCCGCCACGCAGCGCTTCCCCACTTCTTCCATGTTCCGTAGGCAGTTTTAGGCCCATATCACCTTCTTACTAACAAGAAGCAAATCATTCTCTCTTACCATATACCTTTAATACTGCCTACCCCTAATCACTAATCAGCAGCAAACTTCACTTTCACCAGGCTGCTTCTGAACATTTCTTCCATCCATGCTTAATTTAAAAACTAAACATCCTGATTTAAATGGCACCATGTCATGTTAGACTTCTCCGATGCTCCTCGCGCGCTCATGCAGATGAACAAACTCCCACCAACTCTTGAAAATCACAAGGGTCCAGTTATCTTGCAAGAAAGTAACTGTCCTCCCTCACTCCAGATGAATTGCAAGATAACTAAGGGGAAGATTGTTAGCCAATAAATAAACAAAAAAAAGACTAAAGCAGAGGAACCCAGTGTGTGTGTCTGTTGTGGTTTCTACCTGTCCAACTGCCCATTTATCTGTTCAGTTTTCCATCCAGTGCAGGGATTGATGCCTTGGCGGGGACTGCAAAATAGACAGCTATAGATAAAGAGTGACTTTCTTGTAAGTGTGAATGAACACACACATGTCCTCATCCATGTCACTGTGTGTCAGTTTAAGAACCACAGGAGAAAAGGTGTGTGTGAGTGTGTAGATGACAGCGGCCTGAGCCCCTGCCTGTATTGAGAGAACCCTGGCAGCAAGAGATAGTGGCTCTATCTTAATGGCTTCTGCCGCCTGCCACTCAGCCTTCAGACAGAGTACTTCGCCTGCACGCATCTTCCCACGATAAAGCCACTTCATAGGGGTTTGCCCCTCTCCGTTCCACCTCTTCTCTCTGTCCTATACTCCTTGGATGCAGGGGAGAAAGAAGAAAAGGTGCAAAAGTTACTGATACATCAGCTTACCCTTAGACTGAGACCAGCTCTGAGAAACAGGAGAGAAGGAGGAGGGGTCACACAGCTTAGACTGTCCCATGATGTGGCCAACAAAATATCAAATCAGGTAAACAGGAGGAATTTAAAGTAGCATAGACCAGTTCTAGATTAGTGGACAGTGATGTACTGGCATGACAGAGCAAAACAGAAATTGTAGTTACTGGCTAAAACCCCATTCTGTAAGAACATCCTTAATATGTTTTGTGAAATATTCAGAAAGAAAATTCAACATAATTATTGTCAGTCCAAGGTGGACATGGCGGAAAAACTGAGTGCAGTTTCCACAACAAACTCATAGAAGATATGCAACATGTTACAAAAAATGATCTCTGTTTCCTTAAGAAGTAGAGTATACTCTGTCTCCTCTTGTAAATGGCCACTAAAGGGGCAGACATTGAGCTTTGGCTAAAATGTTATAGCATATGACATGAGTTCATGTAACATACTAGTCCCTATTCAAATAAAAATAAATAAAAGTTGTATTTCCAGTACAGTCTATTGTCCAGCTGAATCTAAGGTACTTTTATTCCTCTACCACTTCCACCTCTTCTCCAATAATGCCTTTTGCTTACTCTTCTTCATCCTAAAATCCACAATCATCTCTGCAGTTTAGTTTGTGGTCAAGAGGAGGTGACTGGTTCTTTTTGTCCCATAGACTGATTGACCAATTCCCATACTTTTGACAAAACATCACAGAAATGTGGTATACACTAACTGCACCTTTTTGAACCATGATTTTTCACCTCAACTTATATGGACCAGCTTTTGGGCATAGAGTGACCCATTTTCTCCATTCCAGTTTTCCAGGGGTTCTGCCTCTTTATGGATCAGCATTACTCAGTAGTCCTTGAAGTACAACCTTACCTCATGACAGCTAAGAGAAAATGTGTGTATTTTTGGCTTTGTGCATTCAATGTTTCAAGTGTCTTTTCAGACTCAAGTAATCTTTTCCATCTGGTTTTCTTTCCATAGGTGTTTAAATTTAATTAATGTATTAATTCTGGCTCAGCTTAGCTATCGTAGCTGCCAGAGTTATAATTGTCTGAATAACATGAGCTTTACTCCATTCACAGCTATTCCAGCGGTAGTGCATCATGAAGCAGGAAAAACCACCATTTCTTAGAGCAGCAAATCCACATTGCTGGACTCATTTGTCCTATGAACCGTTTCTAGAGTGCCATATAAGCAGCAATGGTACTTTTAAAAAGGAGCAAACGGTAAGAGTAAGGGGCGGGACAGCATGTCTGCTTAAAATATCTCATGGTTATAGGTGCATTCAGAACACAGGAAGTGAAGCAGTAAAACCTGGCTTTCTGCCAAGAGGTCATAACAGCAATCTGACACATGTTGTTCTTTAGTGCCTAACCAACAACAAATTTAGTTGTTTTACTTAAAGCTATTTGGTCAATACAGATAAGAAGTGCTTTGACAACTGAACACACCATAACTGTAGATGAAGACCATGTGATATGATGAGAATCCCCTGAAGAAAATATTTGTCAGCTGCTCTTTTAAGTTGTACAATGAATGAACCATACAAATCTACAATTTCTATCAACAATATGGCACCAGTAAAAAATGTTAAAATAGGGAAAAAGATTTTTATCAAAAGAGATCATTCAAATTGTTGATCTGAAACCAGACAGTCTGGCATGCTCAACTCCAATAGTGTCTGTCCTGTTATGGGCATAAAAGGATTACTTCTTCCTGCATTGGCAATTGACATAAATTGTGGAATGAAGAATTATCCAGTGAGCCAAACTTCTTGGAATACTGAGTTTAATGATCAATCATTGGTATAAATCACTCATTCATAACAAAACTGTTGATCTTTTATTTTCTCTAACGAGCACTTGTGATTGACCATCTTGGGGAAAAAATAAAATAAAAAATTTAGGACTGCTTCGTCCTGGAGCTTGGGTTCACCGCAACACATCAGAAAAATGTTCAAGAAGCACTTCCATGCTCATCTCTTACCAATTTAAATGCAAACTGCCGTCTTTGCGATGAAATGGTCCTTTTCCTTAGAAAACTCATCTAGATACCTAACTACCTATTTGCCACATTGTATCTGATGTCTGCATCTTTAAATTTGCAAAACACGAAGCGGTAATGTTTTGGAAAATGTGTGTTATTAAGAGTGTGCTTCTTCCGGCTTTGGGATTGTTTACCGTTTGTCCCTCACTGCGCTTGCTCACAGTCGTCCTCTAATCCACTAAGGGTCCCAGCACAGGGGCCTCCCATCAACGGTTTCATTGTAATCGAATCTGCGTTTTGTGTGGGCATGCTTTCTCCTTTCTCTGTCTTTTCCTGTTTGGTCTGATTTTATGTGTTTCTGGAGGTCCTGTGATCCTGTGTATTATTTTCTTTTGTGTAAGTGATTGTGTCCATTGCTACACCAGGATCTTTAGCTTTTTTAAGTATTTCTCAAACAAGCAACAGAAACAATTGTTTAGGGTTAGCTCAGGTGAAACACGATGCACATGATGTCTTACACTTAGAAAGGTAGTTACCCCAAAACAACTCTGTGTCATGCTTATTTACATTTCGTTTGTGAGTATATAACATGTATATACTTTACTATAATTTTTTGTTGCTGGAAGATCCCCTGTAGAACCCTAAGCTCAAACCCATTAATAGAAACTCCACAAGAAACCTTTCCATGGACGGTACTTAGAATATTGTGCAGTAGGACTATCCGCTCCAACATCTCCATCTACCTTATTATTTAGTTAGAATTAATCACAGTTAAGTTCATGGCAAGTCAACTCTCCAAGATACAATTAGCTGCTTCCATTGTGCGAATGGTAATTTCATAAAGATCTATTCAAAATATGAACACAAACTGCATGCCCATTCTTTCAGCTGTCCTTAGACAGTGGGGGGAGCAAGGCAAGGGGTGTGTCCAGGTCAGCACTGCTCTGTTATGTTGACCGATTGCTGTCGACTCAGCCGCATAATGGAGAAATTAAGTTTCTGTAATGCACAAATGAGGTTATCATTGGTTTTGCAGCTGTTTACGGGGTCAAGGAGAGATGCTGTGTTCAATCGGGGCTCAATTTAGTCGGGAATGCGATTAGATTTAGCCCTTCCAGTGTATTCTCTCCATTTGACCATGAATTAGATTAGGTAAATAGA
>JAVQJG010229092.1:0-11260 GCA_036024015.1 Craterocephalus amniculus
GAAACAAGTCACATTCTAGATGTAATGTAAACAGTCTTGGACAGAAACCAGTTTCATGTCACATTTGTGTAACTTGTGCCTGCAGTGTTAATGTTGTCATAAGAAAACCACTGATCAGCGAAGCTGACCCGAGTAAAAGGCTTCAGCTTGCTAGGGAGCATAGACTTCTGGACTCTGGAGCCATGGAAGTAGATCACGTGGTCTGATGAGACCAGAATGACCCTGTTCTACAGTGATGGGAGAAAAGAGGCAAGTTTATCTGTGCTTTATCTAAGCACATTTCCAGACAATTCAAAGTGCTTTACACAAAGATACTGCAAGGAACGCAGTAGAAAGTGGAAAAAGGCATCAACAAATAGCAAAAATTAAATGAAAATTTATTGAAATAATAAATTGATAAAAAGCAAGACAACAGAAATGTTTTGAATATTGATTCAAAAGTGTCGACATTAGGGGAAAGATTGATCTCTACCAGCAGTTTGTTCCACCTGTTTGCTGCTAAAAGCTGCTTGTCCATGTTCAGTCTAGACTGCGAGGCTGAAGGGATGCACCCATTATAGCTACTGTATGAGCCTGTGGGGGCGGTCTATGATCTGGGGTTGCTGCTGTTCATCTTGGTTCAGCAACATTACTGTATGTGACTCTACCTGACTAAGTGAATGAGCAAGTTTTTCTATTCTCCTGATGGCACGGCCATATTCCAAGATGACAATGTCAGGATTGACGGAGCTGTACTGCAAAAATTAGTTACCTTAATATCAGTAAAAACATTTAAATTGAGAAGATTCAGACTACAATCAAGTTAAATTATCTGTCCAAGCAGTAAGATAATTACACTTGGTAGGATTTCCCGAAGTAAGACAAAATATCTGTAATTTAGAAGTGAGAAACATCTTCAAACAAGTTGTTAAACACTCATTTCAAGTCCCTTATTAAGAGAAAAGATCTGGAAACTAGTCTTACCATGCTCTTTTTCAGTGTTACTTCTTTCTCACTTTGACAGAAAAAATCTTAAAACAATGTAATTCTTCTTATTTTGAAACTGTGAAGGAGTTCAGAAAGCAGGAAGCATCATTTCCACCTCAGAGTCCAGAACTGAAGCCCATGGAAAATATTGGGGTTTGTGCTGGAGGTCGGACTCTACCATCATCAATACAAGATCTTTGAGAAAAATCAATGCATCTCTGGATGGAAATAAATCTGCTGATACTGCAGAAGCTTCCGAAAACAATGCCACAGAGAAAGCTGCTGGAATTACATATAAAGGAATAAAATATTAAAATATTAGAAATATTTTTTTTTTTTTGGTGACTTGTTTTGGCCAGGTAGTGTACGATCAAATAAAATCTGGCATTAAACCGAGTACGGAGGGTACAATGTTCTGTAGAAATGACTGAAAAAACTAGACAGTTTGAATGTTTAAATGAAAAACTGAGTCCATTTTTTAATTTTTCAGCAAACCACACTAAGGTAAATGCCTAAATCTCTTTATTTGTATCCACTTAACGCAAGGAAGAACACCGGAAAGCATCAAAATGAACATGTTGATAAAGAGAAAAAGCTATAAATGAACATGTAGCTGTTGTGGTAGCTAAGCAGTTGCAAACGAGGCCGAGGCAGCGTGAGAAACTTCAGCCTCTACAAAACCCATGAGGTGGTTGGTAAACTGGGAATAAGAGGAAGTGAGAAGCTTCAGTGGAGGCTTTGACTGAAGTCATCTCCAGTTAGCATGAAGCTGCAGGATCTGCGGCGCCCTGCGTCTGCGTTGTCACCTTGTCGAGGTAAACGTGTCCATGTTAATGCCTCTGTCAGACTAGTTGGTGCTGCTTCATTGTCATTCCGATCAGAGTTAAGTAGTCTTAATTATGCTCCAACATCCTTCCACCTTCTCTTTGTCTTTTTCTACCTTTCTCTCATTTGATTCCCTTCCTTCTTCATCCCCATTTCTCTCTCTCTCTCTCTCTCTCTCTCTCTCTCTCTCTCTCTCACACACTCTCTCTCTCTCCCTTTGTCAGCATCTTCCTCCTTTTCTTCATTTACAATCTCCCACACACTCTCTCTATCTGAAATTCCATTTCAGTGTCTTGCTTTGGCAGGACATGCTGAGCTAGTGCCAAGGCAATAATGAGAACTGTCAAGGAGCGACAAATGAACAGGTGAGAGAGATGCAGAGGGAGAGAAAGAAAAAGAGGGAGAGAGAGAGAGAGAGAAAGAGAGAGGCATGAATATGAGGCACTGCTGTGACTACTGACAGTCCATTCATGCATGCACGGACACACGGGCGCACTGCCACGCCACTCTGGATTCAGAGTGCAGAGCTCCACCGCCATGTGACTCCATGTTTTTCCTGCAAACATCTCTGTCCATGAAAAACACCCTCAAATAATTTACCATTTCAGAAAAAGATGCTTTATATTCTCAACTCAAACAAGCGGCATTTATATCCTAATCTTCAAACAGAAATGTAACGTGTTCCTCTAATGATGTTTCCCAGCTGTGAGGAAAATGCCGTCATCAATGTGAGCGTGAAGTTAGAAGACGGTCATGCAGAACCTATTTGTCATTGACAGATGGTGTTGATGTATTTTCCCTCAGTTTCTGCTCATAGTAAATGGAGATTAATTAAAGCTCTTTTGTGTTAACCGATCCACACTTTCAGGTTTGAGAAAGAATGTCACCTTTGTTAAAGAACTGTCTGACATTTAGAGAAATATGCCTCTTTTCTACAGTGATGGGGGTCAGATCAAAAGATTGATGCTTCTCACATGTGTCGTTTTGAACATGCAGCCGCAGGCTTCACTTCCATGAACGTGATTTAAAGTGAATCTGAACCAAACTGTGCATGTTGGAGAAAAACCCAGAATTTTCTTCAATTTTCATGACAGACATGTCAGTCAGAAAGTTAGCAAAAACTGAAGAGGAAGGAAGTGTGTGAGAAGAGAGAATGTGCAGTTTATGATGAAGATGAAATGCAAAAATGTACTGCTCACCTCTGAAGACCAAAATACAGCTAGACTGCTAACTAATGTGTTTATGCTAAAGCTAACAACGCTTGTGGTGGATTTCTGACTTTGTGGTTTTTAACTTTTTAACCAGATTCCAGCGAACCTCAGAAAAGTCCAGTTTGACAAAATGTAGGTCAAATATAAGAAAGACTTAAAATAATTTGAACTCACCATCCACCTGATGAGCTCCACCTGTTCAATTTCCTGTTTATGCTAATATGGAACCAGCCAATCACATAGCAGCATCTACCGTACCGTCCTCTTCTGCTTTTCCAGGGTTGGGTCACGGGGGCAGCAGTGAAAAACAGACTTCCCTCACATTAGCAGCTAATCCGGGGGGCTACCGAGGCGCTCCCAGGCCACCCGAAAGATATAATCCCTCCAGCAGGTCCTTGGCCTACCCTGAGGTCTCCACCCGAGGGGAGTTGCCCAGAATACCACCTGAGGGACGCTTCCTAACCAGGTGGCCGAGCCACCTCATCTGGTTCCTCTCAATGCGGAGGAGCCTTGGCTCTACTCCGAGCCTCTCCCGGATGACCGAGCTGCTCACCCTATCTCTAAGGGAGAGCCCGGCCACCCTGCGAGAAAACTCATTTCGTACATTGTTCTTTCGGACACTACCCAGAGCTTGTGACCATAGGTGAGGGTAGGAACGTAGATCGACCGGTAAATCGAGAGCTTCGCCTTCTGGCTCAGCTCCCTCTTCAGAGAATCGTGGAGATCACGGCCCGATGAGGCCAACAGAACCACATCATCTGCAAAAAGCAGAGGCACGGCCAGGACGGAAACCACACTGCTCCTCCTCAATCTGAGACTTAACTATCTGACGAACCCTCCTCTCCAGGACCCCTGAATAAACCAGGGAGGCTGAGGAGTGTGATCCGCCTGTAGTTGGAGCCCCCCCCTGCTTAAACAGAGGGACCGCCACCCCGGTATGCCAATCCAGAGGCACTGGTTCCCAAACATTTTAAGCCACGACCGCCGAGTTGACATACTGTATATTGGTGTTCATGCCCCTCCCTTCTGCCATGACAATTATTAAATATATATGAGATGGGTCGTCCTGCCAGCCCTCTAAATTTCAAGCTTGAAAACTGTCTGTCTTCATAAATATGGAAGATTAGTGTGGACGTATGCATTAATGTGTTAGAGAATTAAAGTGTTACATTTAGATTTATCTCTACATTAATGGTTTAATTTTGACAGCCATGATAAAAATCCCAAATTTATTCGATAAATATAGGTTGTATAATTCAAAATGATCTGATCTCGTGACCCACATAGGGGTCCTGACCCTCAGTTTGAGAACCACTGCAGCAGACGTTTTAGATCAGATGATATTTTGCAGACTTTTTTTAACCATCATATCATCTTTTTATATAAATCCTCTATGTGCATATATGTGACCAGGGTAATTCTTGTTTTTATTTCTGTGTTTATTTATATAAACATAGAGTTATATATTGTTCATCACATAAAGTGGTTAAAATGGAATTGTCAGGTCTGTTGTATTAGTTCTGAAAGGTTGTCTGTTATTTATAGACCAAGGAGTTGCAAATATGAGGATGAGATGGAGATCATGCAGTGACAGCATGACAGTAACAGAGTGTGTGTGAATATGAACTATAGTGCATAAATATGTACATATGCCGTGTAGAATAGTGAGTGTGAATTGTGAGCTGTGAACTGATGACTACAGATTTCCTGCAAATGGCCAAGTGAGAATCTACAAACATTTCATCAGACTGGACTGTCGATCTGCTCAGCCTTTATTCACATCTGAATGTTTTCATGTCAGTGTCTGTTTAGTATTTATACATTTCCATATAAATAAAAGATGCATTTCAGTCATTTCAGTGTGAGCAGCACAACACATCTGGGTACAGAGATAATGTTGCACGTACACAGAGAGAAAAAAGAAAGAAAGGAAGAAATCCTGTTGTGCTTTCTGCTCAAACTGGTTATTAAAAATGAAAGCACTGTGAGAATATTTCCAGCTGAACTTGCCTGAAATATTGATAGGTGGCTTAATGTCAAGTACTGTAGTCGTGGGATAAATTTTATTGAGAGCTTATTGTATTATATAATATAGCACAGATGATCAATTGACAGAGTGTACATACTCTCATTCCATTTACAGGGTGCAGTGGGAAAAACAATAAATAAAAAATGGTTTTATGAGATTAATTTGACAGCTGTTGCTGATCAATAGACAGTTATTCTTGCACTGAAATAAAACCAACTTAATTTCTTTTGGCATAAAGGAGTAACTTACATTGTTAAAGCTTGAAAATCAAAGTTTACCTGTCTGGTACAATAATTTGTACAATAATCTTTCTGGACTACTTAAAGACCCACAATCTAACTTTTCAACCTTCAAACTCGGCTTTCCGGACCCATTTGAGGGGCAGTGACATCTATCATGTGCATTTCCAGAGCTGTCGTGTCCCAGCAGCTCTGCGGCTGAGAAACCTCACCATAGAACTTTTTCATCTGGGACGGTGCCTGTTGAGTCGGGCTGAGCAATAATATATGTCAAGATTTTCAGATATATCAAGACTTTGTCACAAATTATGTAGAATGAAGGAATATCGTTTATGTCGAGTTAGCTTGTTTTTAGTTAATAATATCTCTTTTTTAGCAGATTTTGCACAACTTTGTCATTGATGGTTGAAAAGTATTTTTTATTATTTTAATATACATATGCTTTAATTTCAGTCAAATATTTTGATCCACATGTGCTTCTGATCCAAAAGTGAATGTAGCACTCATGGCCATAAATTTTAACCATCCCTTTGTTAACTTGCCCAAAAGAAATTTATGTTGAGATATATATCGTATATCATGATTAAGGAAAAAAAATATTGAGTTTTGAAAATTGCTTCACATCGCCCAGTCGAGTTTGGCTTTGCACATGGGACTGAATGGACTGTGGACCAGATGCATGAATGGACTGTCCTTAGTCAGAAGTGAATGTAAACACACCACTCATTTAAAATGTGCACCCGCAGATTCAGCAAAGAGACACTGGAAGATATTATTGGAGGAAGAGAGGACAGAGAGCCAAAGATGAGCATAAACAATAATTTTGAAAAAGACTGTTTTTTTGCTGTCTGGAGAGGCTCTCAGTAGGGGTAAGATGCAGAGTTAGCAGTCAATAGGGGGCCTGTCACTGAGGAAATAGTATAAATTATCTAGTCTTTAAGCTCCATTTCAACCAACAGGTCCGACTCAGTCCGGGTTGGTACAGACTTTTTGTTTCCACATGCAGGCCAAGACCGTGAAGGGTGCCAGTCTGATCCTTCCAACTTCAGAACCAACCCCCATCTTCATTCTTCTGTGTTTTTCCTCTTCCCATTCCTCTTCTTCTTTTTCTCTGGTTTTTCTCTACTCACCACTGTCACCGCTGTTTACTGTTTACTCTGTCTTCTGCATCGGGGCATAAATAAATAAGTAAATAAAAAGGTGTCTGTTTACAGCTGCGTAGGCTCACCGTTGGAATCTAGGAAGAATTTAAAATATGCCCAAATAGCAGACTTGGCATTCTTTTTCGGCACAAAATTGCTCTCGGAAATATTAGCGCCAGGCAAGGTTTTTTTTTAGATGACATAACTGTGCCTGCCCTTGGGCGATTGGATCGCCTATCGGCAATCGACAGTAGCCATGATCGAATGATCTGAAGACAGGGCCAATTTCGCATCCCTAGCAAGAAGCCTGAAATCGCAGCAGTTACACGTTTAATTAACACAGAAGATAGACGAAACTGTCCGTGTATCTACGTATCAGTTATCTGTCGAGCATAAATAGGCCTTTAGCTGTCCCTTAGCAGCTAGCATGAAGCCAGGGCGGTTGGGTGACGGTCAGGAGGAAGGATAGTCCAAAGCTCAAGCCCATGGCTCGCCACCAATCTGTTAGCATTTTTAACAGATTTTCCCATCTTAGCATCATTCCCATTGAGGAAAAAACATTCTGATTGGCTGCTCCATCTTCAGAAACTTGACATTAGAGACAGCAGGCACAGCAGTAATGACACCCGGTTACACCAATCGGAGGTCACTAAAGTTAATGTTGCTTTGGTGTGAGTTTGCTAAGACCATGTCGGACTCCGTAGTTTTCTCTGGTCCCCTCCCAAACTTGATTAGTGATTAAATGTTTAGCCACATGTAGTCTTTCAACCGTTGGTTGTCTAGGTGGTGTCCAGATGACAGCGTGGGCTTTATTGATAGTTGAAAAACCTTCTGGGGAAAACCTGGTCCTATTAGGAGAGACGGCATCCATCCTACTTTGGAAGGAGCAGCTCTCATTTCTATATGGACCATTTTATTAGTCAGTTAAAGCAATGACAACCCAGAGTTGAGACCAGGAAGCTGAGCTGTAGTCCTACACACTTCTCTGCTGTCTCCCACCTGCTGTCACCCTCCCACATACCCAAACTATTGTCTGCACCCTCAACCTCCAGGATTAATACACTAAAGAATATGTGAAGTGAATTTTTTAAATTAAAGCAATAAATTTCATAGAAGAAAATAATAAAACCATCAAATGTGTTTTGTAAACATGAGACCTTCTGGTCTGTCAATCAAGCACCTGATTGGTGATCATCATATTGATTTATTCCATCTCACAGAATCCTGGCTGCAGCAGAGGATCATTTTTCCAACAATTCTTCTTCAACAATTCTAGTTTTACAGATATTACCTCAGGTTGTACATTGCATCAGCTTTGGTCACCAGACACGATTTTCTTTTTCCTCCTGACAGGTGCGTGCAGCACTTCAATGCTTCATCTGAGCCGGGGGTGCAGCAGGTGGGCTCATGTGTTTTTCCATGCACAGACTCAGGTTGCTGGGCCCGCGCCGCCATCCTGACGTTCACTGGAAAACACTTTAATGACAGAACAAGCCTAAAGCCCATTGTTTTCATCCTGAGTTAAACCAATCTACTTTGATATCAGCTCATTTTTGCACCTTTATTTTATATATTACTGTATGAGTTCAGCTAAGTTTGTGTTTTATTTTCTTCTAAAGAAACACATACCTGCCCGCTGAACCTCACGGTTCCACATGAGCTTCTGTCTTTTGAAGTATTTCATCATGCCTCCTGTTGTTTTTTTGTCCATGTACAGGAAAAGACGTCCAATTTTAAATTCTACTGAGGCTCAAACCCCAGGCTCCAGAAAACACAGTACAGCTCATTTCTGTATTTATAACTGTTGCCTGATGCAGCAATTACACTTAATCTTGGTCTCCAGCAGAGAGAATCACCAATTCTGCAACTCTTGATTGGATTGGATTCAAATGAACGAATAGCTTTAGTGATAATAACAATTACACTTATTAAATATAAGGAAATTAAAGAGCCAATTTGATGATCAGATCTTGTTCCAGCTGAGACCATTATTTCCAGTATCAGGGCTCCACAGGCTGTTTTCCCATTTAAAGGATCTGCTACCACAGGGAAGAGTGTAATTCTCTAAAGACTAATAAACAGGAAGAAGTAGATGAAGCTGAGTAATAAGAAGATGTGACTGGCAGATGATGGGTCAGCTGTGACGTCACACAAATCCAGGTCAGTTACGCCCTCTGACAAGGTTTTAACAATAATTAATTAAATAACAGCCAATAAACTAAAGACTATTTGGCAAAACATTTCTTTGTATGTTACTTTGAAAGCACCGGGTGCATTTAGATGTGTGGTTGGGGGGTGGCATGACGTAACTGCTGTTGATGAAAGGGGGGTCTGGCAGAAAAAGTTTGGGAACCACTGGACTATGCATTGGAGAATGTGGCCAATCAATGGAGCCGGATTTTCCTCTTCGTTCTCCGTGGTCAGTGGTAATTTGGGGGGAATATCGCCCTCTTTCCTCTTTCCTTCAGTTACGTATGTCTAAAAACAACTTTTAATGTGTGAACTGAAATGTCTCTTTGTTATAAGCATGTCATTGAACCAGTTGGGTCTTTTTGTATCATTGCTTGGTACAGAGCTTAGATTTAGCCAACAAGAGCCGTTTGGGTAGATTAGTGAGGTGAAGCTGCTGGGAAAGTTTCTGGATGCCAGCAGGGGGGCCTTTTGGCCATCTTTAACAATAATGTTTTGAGCAAGGGTCACTCAATATTCAACTTCCTGAGCCACCCACTCCAGAGGGAACTTATCGTACTACCTTCAGACCCCCGCTTCAGGACCCCAGCAGGGAGGACAAAGAGACATATGGTGTTCCTACTGCTGATCTCCTCCTAAATGGAAATAGCCACTGAGGTGACCCTGCCATTCTTTTTTTGGGCATAGCCACTATATATTCATTTCATTTTATTTACTGTAATATTGTGCATTTTATTCATGGATCTTCCTGTGGATGTGAGCTTTGGGTCTTGATTTAGCTGTTATTCATTGTGATGTATATTGTGTTTGTGTTGTCATGTGTCTGTGATCTGGCTGCAAAATTAATTTCTCTTCAGGGAGAATAAAAGAATCTGAGTCTGAATCTGAAAAGCCTAGCGAGAAGTTGCAACTGGATGATAGTAAAATTGTGTAGAGCTAAACCTGAGATGCCTACCAACTGCTCCAACCTGATGATGAAGATCTCATTGTTAACGGTGCTGAAGGCAGCTGTTAAAAGCAAGGCATGTTTATCTATAGAGCACATTTCATGTACAGGACCATTCAAGGTGCTTTACACTGCAGAAAAGTACGTAAAAACAGAGGAAGAAAAAGAAATAAAAGCAAGATTAAGGAAGGGTAACATAAAAAAAATGATCAAGTATAAAATTCAAGCTTAAAAGAACCGGTCCAGATGTGGACTTTCAGAAAAAAAAAAACTGTGTAAATAAATGCAGCAGAGAACAGGATGGTCTTTTACCTGGATAGAGGAGCATAGAAGCTGAATGCATCTTCGCCATGTCTGCTTCTGACTCTGGGAACTGATAAAGACCAGATCAGATGACCTGAGGGGTCTGCTGGTTTTATACTGGGTCAGAAGGTCACTGATGTATTTTTGTCTTACAGTAAACCATTCAGAGCTTTATGGACCAGCAACAAAACATTGGAGTCTTTCCTCTGACAGACAGGCAGTCAGTGGAAAGACCTCAGTGTGAAAGCACGTCGGACTCTAATGCACATCAAAACGTGGCCTGAGGAGGTGCTCTCGGCTCAGCTCCAGCCGAACTGTGGTGCGCACTAGTTCGTGTCTGAAAGCAACCGCATTTGCTGCTGAAAATGTAACAGCAAAGCCATTACATTTTTGGTTGTTGACATTGTCAGCAAAGTCATAATTTAACTAAAAAATAAATATAATTATTATTGTTGTTGTAGTTGTTTTTGCCTGGTGATGTGCACGACAGGGTGGTTTGGGTAGGGGCGTTGAAATGCATGCAAAAAACACACAAAAAATGCTTCTTTTTTTTTTTACTAAAAATCTTGATGATTTGTGAATTTACTTTTTTCCCATATACACTGGATTCATGAAAATGTGAGCAAATGTGGGAGTGCTGCTGAGAAACATAAATAATAAAACTTTTTTCAACATCAAAGACTATGTTTTGTTGACCTACTGATCAGACCTAACCTTTTTCCCAACACAGAATTAACTTACACCAAATTACATGACAGTACAAATGTGCTGAATCCAGCACAGTTCCCGGAGCAGGAGCACACAATTTCTGAGCTATCGGTTGATGGAGAAAGAATCCGAGAGTCCATTCTTCAGAAAAGCTGATGGGAAGAAGAGGACAGAAGGTGGAGGACGATAGGGGGAGATAATGAAGGAGAGCCCTGGATGAATGAAGTGGCAGATTAGAGAGGAGGAGAATAAATTGAAAGTATTGAGTTCTGGGGGAGGAGTGGAGGGTGGAAGAAAGAAGCAGCAGAGAGAGAGGCAAGTTTGCAGTCAAAAGAAGAATGAGAAGCAGAGGTGAGAGAAAAAAGGGCTCAGAGCTGTGAAAGAGAGAGTTTGCGTCAGAAATGTTTGAAAGGAGAACAGACAGGTAAAGGTTAGGGACAAGACATGGAGCAGGCAGAGGACGGAGGGCAAAAAGACAGGATAAATATCTGAGAGACACATCCAGTAGGAGGGATGACCTGGTGCAGCAGACTGTAGACTCAATGGATGCTGCCGTCAGGATGTGTAGAGACAGAACGCTGCATCACAGCCAATAAAATATAATCATGGTGTTTGTAGAGAACACAGCAAGACAGCCTGCTCTCATTCAAAAAGTGGATTCCCCCAAATCCGAGGACATGGTTCTCCACCATGGGCAGGAT